>VUQH01035982.1:15576-34222 GCA_015106775.1 Etroplus canarensis | reverse complement strand
TGCTTCCAAGATTTCCCTGTAATTGGCTCCATCCATCTTCCCATCAACTCTGACCAGCTTCCCTGTCCCTGCTGAAGAAAAGCATCCCCACAGCATGATGCTCCCACCACCATGTTTCACAGTGTGTTCAGGGTGATGTGCAGTGTTAGTTATCCACCACACATAGGATTTTGTCTTCAGGTCAAAAAGTCCAGTTTTGGTCTCATCTGACCAGAACACCTTCTTCCACATGTTTGTGTCCTCCACATGGCTTGTGGCAAACTGCAAACAGGACTTCTTATTGCTTTCTTCTTGTTACTCTTCTATAAAGGCCAGATTAGTGGAGTTACTAATATTTGCCCTGTGGACAGATTCTCCTACCTGAGCTGTGGATCTTTGCAGCTCAGTTGGGAGAACCTCTTGGTTGCTTCTCTGATTAATGACATGGTCAAAGCTTGGGATTTTTTCATAACCTAACCCTGCTTTAAACTTCTCCACAACTTTATCCTTGAACTGCCTGGTGAGTTCCTTGGGCTTCATGATGCTGTTTGTTCACTAATGTTCTCTAACAAACCTCTGAGGCCTTCATGGAACAATTGTATTTAGATTAAATTACACGCAGGTGGACTCTATTTAATAATTAGATGCCTGTGGAAATGTGGAAACTGTGGAAAGTTCAAGGGGTATGAATACTTTTGCAAGGCACTGCAGTCCAAACAACTACCCCTCACTGATGTTTGTGGCCTCCAGTATGCAAGTGGATGTATAATCTACTGGACCTTTAAGGTAAGGAGTGAGATTTTGTAACAGAAAGTGTTGCTCGTCTTTACCTGAGAGCACAGTGCACATTGCGGCGAAGGCGTTGATCTTGAGGGCGTTCATCTCCCTTTTGGCACAGAGACACAATGCTTCCACACACATCAGGAGGAAGCCCATTGAGAGGAGACCAATGTACATGAACTCACTGATGACGGACAGCCAGAGCACACCTGGAAGCAAGCAGGGGAAAGAAACCCATTTGTTTGCAGGTGTTCAACAGTTTCTGTTTGTGAGGTGAAGAACTGGTGTAGCACCAACCTTGTGTCTCTCCTGGCGTCAGCTCAATGAAGCTCCGACACTTTTCCTCCTGATCTGCACCTGAAAACAATAGTTTAGATGCTCTTTATTTTGTCTATAAAGATCATGTTGTATGTAATCTGTAATGCTTGAATGATACCAACTCTTCCATGTAATCAAGGTTTTCAGAGAATAATCATTTGAACGTGTACTTATTTCAAATCGAGAAAACATAATGAAAAGTGCTGCTTTAAGCCCACAAACTTTTTCCCATGGGAGGATGAATTTTAGGTCATACTTGAGGCCTAAATCAGCTTTGAACCAACCACAATCACAATCTTTCAGTGGAGGGATACCAGGCAGTGATTACTTTTTCTGCAGGATGCCTAACCTCACTTTGTACATGCTTTCATACATGCATGCACTCAATGTGCACTCCTGTGTGGCCCATACACCAGTTAACAACTCCAGTGATTATATACTACATTTAAATATGAATCATAGAAAGATCAACATTCAATAAACTTTTTGGTAGAATAAAGAAGCAGCTCTTTGTTTTTTTTTTATCTCTGGTACCAGATTTGTGCAACTGAAATATATTTTAACTTCATGAACAGGAACATATAAAGCTTGCTTTGCCATAAAGAGAAGTTCTTTGCAGTCTTTGATGTGACTCACATGTGTTAACTCCACACTACCAACAGTGTTCTCGTGTGTAATGACAATAATCCGGGCTTAAATAGAGGCTTGAATGAAGAACACAATATTAAAAGCAGTGAAATCATAGATTTGAAAAGTGAAAATCCTCAGTCCTGACGCTGTGAACAAAATGTTTTCCGAACTTAATCTGAAGAAAATACAGCGTTTCATCTGTCTGAGTCAGTGAAATGAGTATTTTTCCAGGTTTGCTCTTTATGTTTTATTCACTGGACAGCATGTTGCTGAGTTCCAGTGAAAGTACATTAACAAAAAAGAGGTAATTTATAACCATACAGTATGCAATGCATTATATTGACAAATGTATTAGGCCACCTACACATTATACCTATGATATCTCATTCTAATCCCATGGGCATTATATGAAATTGGTCCCCCATTTGACGCCACAACAGCTTCAACTCTTCTATGAAGTTTGTCTGTAGGAATTGTTGCCCATTCATCCAGAAGAGGCTTTGGAAGGTCATATGCTGATGTTAGATGAGAGGGCCTGGCTTACAATCTCTAGTTCATCCCAAAGGTGTTGGATGGGGTGAAGGTCAGGGCTCTGTGTGGGCCAGTCAAGTTCTTCCACACCAAAATCATCCAACGGTGGCTTTTTGGACCTTGTTTTGTGCATTGGGGCAAAGTCAATCTAAAAGAGAAAAGGACCTTTCCCAAATTGTTCCCTAAAAACTGGAAGCATTGAATCATCTAAAATGTCTTGGTAAGATGAAACATTAAGGGACTGGAACTAAGGGGCCCAGGCCAGCCCCAGAGAAACAATCTCAGAGCATTATCTCTCCTGCACCAAACTTTACAGATCACCCAGTGCAATCAGGCAGATAATGTTTTCCTGACATTTGCCAAGCCTAGACTCACCCATCAGACTGCCAGAAAGAGACACATTATTCATTATTCCACAGAACATGTTTCCACTGCTCCAGATTCCAGTGGTGATGTGCTTTACTCCACTTCATCCAATGACTGTCATTGTGCTAGGTGATGTAAGGCAGCTGCTCAGACACTGAAACCCATGCCATGAAGCTCCCAGTGTACAGTTTTTGTGCTGATGTTAATGCCAGAGGAGGTTTGGAACTCTGCAGTTATTCAGTCAGCTGAACATTGGCGACTTTTATCGACTATGCACCTGTACATGGTCTGTCACTTCATGGCTGAGTTGTTGTTGTTCCTCACTTTGCAATATTACCACTTACAGTTGATCGTGGAACATATGGAAGGAAGAAATTTCACCCGCTGACTCATTGCATTGTTGGCATCCTATTACAGTACCACTCTAGAATTTAGTGGTCTCTTTAAAATGACTCATTCTTTCACAAACGTTTGTAAAGGCAGACTGCATAGCTAAGTGCTTGATTTTCTACATCTGTGGCAATGGGACTGAATGAAACACCTCAATTCAATTGTTTAGGGGTGTGATCCAATACTTTTGTCCATTTAACGTATACTGTGATACGGTCTGTTTTTTTTTTCAAATTTGTAAAGTGTATGCTGCCAGTGAAGCACTAAAAACACTGAACGATAAAGCGGGTGAGTCACCCTAACTCTGCTCCACTCACCAACCTTCATTGTGCTTCTCACAGGAGAGCCAGAAGCCAGTATGGAAGTATCTTAGCATGTACTTGTCTTCACCCGTCTCCCAGATGTAGTGAACAGCATTGGCCAGCTGCTTTCTCCTTATCCTGGCAAGCTCCTCCTTCTGTTGAGGAGAGAGGGTCACATTGGAGGTCGGGTTTTTGGGGTCCGGGGTGGGTCCCTCTGGATGAAGAGAGATGGGGCAATAAATGTCATTAGAAAGAATGGAGCAGAGGAACAAAAGTTAATGAGTTGGAGATTAAGAAGGTACAGCCAGAGGTTGAGGGGGAGGGTCAAGAAAAAACTAATGAAAATACATAGGAACTTAAATTTCTGGCAATTCATTGCTGATTTGAAGTTATGTAGACTTGACTCTGTGCCATGTTTTTCCATAATTAAGGAGTAGATTATTAATAATTTATTTACTACTTGTTCTTTTTTGTTTTGTTTTGTTAACACACTGTGCTTTTGCAGGGTAGAGATAAGAGAAGCCAGAGCTGCAGAAATATGACAAAGTGTGCCAATAACACTGACACAAATCCTGAACTGCATCTCCTTTGAGTCACAGTGTGTAATACAATCCAGCCCTGAAACCTTGTTCTTCATGTTCTCAGCCATTTCTTTGTAAACATTACATGCAAATAAAATTGGTTTAAAGCTGAATGATGGTAAAGCGGGTTAGCAAATCCAGACAACATGCAGCTGCTCCCACAAAGTGCTGAGACAAGCAACAAGCTGGGATTATGCAAATTTCTGGCAGTCAAGTCTAAAAATGCTTAAACCCAAGCTGCAGTGGAGATCCTGTAATTTCAAAACTAATAATACTACACTGTAATAACCACATAATAAAGTAATGGGATGGCTGAGAAAACTGTACCATTACTCCTAGCTCCTGGTGGAGCTTAGGAGCTTCACACAGTGTGCAAAAATGACACCACTGTGCCCCGACACTATTATTTTAAATGGTTTTTGCCATGCAGCAACAGTTAAGTGCTGCACAGAGAACAACACTGTGTGCTGTCCTTGTGCACTTTCAAATTTTTTGCACTGACTGCCCGTTTGACCAGCAGAAATGAAGCAGATCTGAGTGTAGCGCTTTCTTAGAAGCAGGTTTTCAGTGAGGTAGACATGTCAGTGTGTGTGTTTTTATAGTCTCGTTGCTTTGAGTAAGTAATAAGTGTAGCTTAGATTTGTTATGCGTTCCTCCAATGGCTCTACAGCTTAATTTTAAGGTAATGAGGAAAACATGCAGAAGCATTAAGAACTCGGCTTATATTGCTCCATCTTCTGTAGCTCCCTCATACAGTGCACATACTACAGCTTGTGTTAAAGCTCCTTTTGTTGCTCATTAAAGATGAACATTTTTCTGCTTTCAAAGATTTGAATCGCATCTCTGTGAAGCTGGCAGCTTCTGATGAAATGGCGGTATTCGATGCCCTGGGATTCCCAGGTAGGAGATATATTTGAGCCTAATCTGGGCTCCTCTTTGCACTTACGACTCAGTTATACACTGATAAATGTTGTGTAGCCCAGATGTGACCCAGAAGTCCCATGGTCATGTGGTGGGGTTTAAATGTCTTAAACAGGTAGGGTCTGGTGGGCCATATGACACACCTAAAACCCTGCCCATGTAAGGTGGACTTGGGGCTGAGTTATGGCAGTTTGAGTTTTACACCATCAGTCAGAGCCAAAATGCAGGCCACATTTGGAGCAAACATCCAGTGCCATCTGGGTTAGAAGACTAGAGTGATGATTTCTGTCCTGCAAAAGCAGGACTCCAGGAGCCAAATCCAAAAGGCAAATCTTTTATCCTAAACAGGCAGGGGTCATACACACGGAGGCTGTCATGAAAAGCAAACAACTCTGATAAGGGGTAGGCAAAGGGCCAAATCCCCAAAAAACAGTCCAAAAAGTAATGAGCAGATCAACAGAAACATGGGGGGAAAGCACACAGAGGAATGCTGGAAAGTTTTACTACTGAGAGTTTAAAGAGACAAGACAATCTGGCAAGAGGGAGGTGAAAGCCTGGAGGTTTATACACTGAACCTGCAGATAGGTAAGAGGTGAGACAAACGTAACAAATGTGATAGTAAATTGTGGGCAGAGCAGACAGTTTTTCCGAGGAAAATTCTGAGTGAAATAACCCTGAAGAATCAGAGCGGCTGTCATAATAAAGTTGGCTAATTGCTTTAAATACAAAGAAAAGGTGCTTCCTGTATTACTTCCTGTATTACAGAGGATACATTGGAGCATTTGTAATAAAAAGAAATTAGACCATGCCATCCCATAATTCAGACAGTCAATAAAAACAGTCACCATAACTGAGAAGCAGCACAGATCATAATGTGAATGCTAATCCATGGTATGTTTCTATTTTATACATAGCATGCTGATATATTTTTAACATTCAGCAACAAGCTGTTAAACTCACAGCTGAAATATGAACATTATGCTGCTGTAGTAAAATCTTTTTCTTATGAAGTAGTTGCCTCTCTAGGAGAACATATATTTATTTAAACAACCTCTTTAAAGAATATGAGCTATAATAAAATAATCAAACTGGATTCAAGATCTACCAGAATTTATCTTGCATTAGTTGTATCCACAGTTTAAATGCTGCCGTTTAGCCAGCATTAGAATTATCACTAATTATTTTATTTTAGTCACAGACTGACACTGGATCCAACCGAAAGAGAAATATGAATGACCGAAAGATATATTTTTACTGGTCATTCTGTTTTATATGACCTGGATGAAAGCAGATGAGCTTTATGTCATCCATCTTCAGGACACTGCAGTTGTGCTACAACATACCCACATCAACAATATGAACAATATTAATGAATTTAGTGTAAGTGCAGCCAGAGCTTTATAGTCCTTATGAATTCTCCTTTACTTCATGAAGTTTTGCCACCAGTGAAAAGAAACAGAAAAGAGTCCATCAGAGGGACAGCTCAGGATGAGCAGTTTGGAGATTAATCAGAGAGGCAAGGTTGAGATGGTTGGTTTGGACATGTGCAGAGGAGGGGTAGGGGATATACTGGACAAAGGATGTTGAAGATAGAGCTGCCAGGCAGGAGGAAGAGAGGAAGGCCACAGAGAAAGTGCCAATGTCCCCCTGTCCTCCAGGTCCTGACCTCCCTCTTCTCTCTGTCTCTCTCCCTTAGTTTGCTCTCTCTCTGTCTGGGGTGGAGATGGGTTGTTAACTCATGGACTTAGTTTTCAGGTGTGTTCCTGATTCCTGATATTTAAGCCAAGTTGTTCCCTCTACACTCTGCTGGAATGTTTAGTTACACCCAGTGTAGTAAGCCTGGCCAAGTCTCTTTCATGTTTTGCTCTAGTTGTGTTTTGCCATTGCTCAGCAAGTTCCCTCCGTTGCCTCTCCTAGCAAGCCTGCTAAGATGCCCACCTGGAGCACCTAGAAGAAAAGCTACCTGACCCACTCTCACTCTCTCACTGGACCTCTGGACATTCTGGACCCGTGGATATTCTAAAACCCTGGACTCACTCCCTGGATTTTCCCTCTGTCCATTCGTGCCAGTTACTATTGTGACTATGTTCTGTTTCATCCTGAACTTCTGCAAATTAAACCATCTTCACCTTTTACTCCTGAGTCTGTCTGCTTTTGGGTCCACACCACAGCAAACCCTGACAGAAGTTTCATGGATGCAGTGTAGGAGGACATGTAGAAGGTTAGTTTGACAGAAGAAGTGTTACTATTCAGCCAATCACAAAGCAGGGAAAACTAATAAAGAAAGGAAGCAAAATGAGCAACAGTGTGAAGAGAGCACAAATTACAAAATAAGCAGGGAAGGACTCAAAAATAAGCCACCAAAATCCCAGACCATGAAAACTGGATGCTCACAGAAAGATGAATAAAGGCCAGTAGTTACTGAAATCTTTGAGATTTCCAGAATAAACACCGTAGGTCTCACCTGTGGTGTATGGCTGGCTGTTGTTCTGACCACAATTTTTCATCTTGATCGGCGACAGGCAGACCGGCTTCACCACTTTGTGCGTCCCTACACACCAGTAGGAGGTGCAGAAAGCCCAGACAGACAGGGTGAGGGCCAGAGAGGTGAGGAACAGTGACAGCAGGGAGCGGTTACGTCTGGACATTTTCTCCAGCATGGTTGCGTCTCAGCTTAAAAGTAGCCAAGTGAGAAATGAAGCGGGTATTGGGGAGCGTGCATTGGCTTGATTTAAGGACTGAGACTTGTTCAAAACCAGAACAGGTTCTGGTAACCAGTCGAGATGAGGATTAAAATGTAAGATGACAGAAAAGAGAGAGAAAGTGAGGAGAAGTGATTAGAGGGGTTAGAGAAGTGGAACGAAGGTTAAAGGGGAAGATAAAGAAGTATTCTAATGGAGAGAGATGGAAAGTAGGGTGGGGTTGAGGAAGGAGAACAGAATGAGCAGAGGTCAGAGGGCAGTGGACTAGAGAAAGATGAAGCACTGGGATTTAAACAAGAGCCAGATGTGCAGGCCAGAGGTTGCAGGAGGAACTCTAGCTCGCCTCCTGCTGCAGTGTCAGTCAAAGAAAATGAGCATGATGAAGAGAAGCAAAGCAAGTCAGGTTTAAATCTGGGACCTCTGTTTCTTCTGGAGATGTTTGCCACATATTTAGCCCATGGTTCTACTGCAGCCACCACTCACATCTCATATTAATATCGGTTTTCCTTCTCTTCTCAGATAAAGATAAACATCTAAATCTTATCCTGCGGATTTTGCAACTAATCGGTTCCACTCTCAGGGCACATCCCGTTCCTCAACCTGTTCCTCCACCTCTCTGGGAGGGATTGAACTCAGGAAGGAGTGATTAGTCCAGCGTCTCAGGCCTACCTCGGGGCCTGGTAATCTGTGGTAATCTTGTGGGGTTAGGTGGATGAGTTTAATGCTTAGTGACACTCATGCTGTCATTCTCTGGACGACCACCTAAGAGGGAAAGAAAGCAGAAGATGGAGGCAAATATCTGGATTAAGAGTCATCAGGGCAGATTGAGTTATGTCTATATTCAACAGATTCATGTTGCACTTAATCCTGCCAGGTGCCACAGTTGTGTGTTGTTTGTGTTCAACACAATTTATCACAGATTCAAATCAGTGAAATTATAATCAGAAGTCTTTGTTCTCTGTGCTCTCAGGGTCTTAATGGATTTTCAAAGGATGCTGAAGAAGCTGGAGGGAAATGTTGTGCTGTATAAATAAAGAATGGGGGCTTAAGTTTGGATTTAGATCATAGTGTTGCAGGAATAGGTGGATTTAATGGTGTTATTAAATAAATACGGTAGCAATTTCAAGTAAAAAAGGAAAATAATAAGCAAGAACTCCCAGTTCTTACTTATTTTTATTTTACTGTACTGTGGTTATGACATTGTTCAAGATGACTGAAAAGAATTTTAAACTATAATTCAAACTTTCCAAATATAACATAATATAATAATTGTATATTGTATTGTATATAAACTCACAGGCCACTTTATTAAGTATACCTTGCTGGTACCAGGTTGGACCCTCTTTTGCCTTCAGAACTGCCTTCATTCTTTGTGGCATGGATTCAACAAGCTGCTAGAAACACTCCTCAGAGATTTTGGTCCACACTGACATGATAGCATCATGCAGTTGCTGCAGATTTGTCTGTTGAACATCCATGAAGTGAATGTCCTGTTCCACCATATCTCAAAGGTGCTCTGCTGGACTGAGATCTGGTGGCTGTAGAGGCCATTTGAGTACAGTGAACTCATTGTCATGTTTCAGAAACCAGTTTGAGATGATACGAGCTTCGTGACATGGCATGCTATCCTGCTGGAGGTAGGCATCAGAAGATGGGTACACTGTGGTCATAAAGGGATGGACATGGCCAGCAACAATATTTGGGTAGACTGTGGTGTTCACCATTACACCACCACCTGAACTGGTCATAGAAGGCAGGATAGAGCCAAACTTTCATGTTGTTTAGACCAAAGTCTGATCCTACCATCCAAATGTTGCAGCAGAAATCGAGACTCCTCAGACCAGGCAACGTTTTTCCAATCCTCTATTGTCTAATTATTACTACTGTCTGAGCTCATGTGAATTCTAGCTTCAGTTTCCCACTCTTAGCTGACAGAAGCACCACCCGCTGTGGTCTTTTTTCTGCTTGAGCCCATCTGCTTCAAGGTTTGTGTGGTGTGTTAATAGATGCTCTCCTGCATAAGTTGGTTGCATCGAGTGGTTATTTGTGTTGTTGGTGCCTTCCTGTCAGCTTGAAGCAGTCTGGCCATTCTCCTCTGACCTCTGGCATCAACAAGGCATTTTCTCCCAGAGAACTGCTGCTCACTGGATATTTTCTCTTTTTCAGTTCATTCTCTGTTCTCAGAAATAGTTATGTGGGAAAATCCCAGCAGATCAGCAGTTTTTAAAATATTCAGACCAGCCAGTCTGGCTCCACCAAAAATGGCATGTTCAAAATCTCTTTCTTCCACCTTTCTTCCCCAGTCTGATGCTCAGTTTGAAGTTCAGCAGGTCATCTTGACTATATCCACTTGCCTAAATGCATTGCTGCCATGTGATTGACTGATCAGTTTTTGCTTTAAGGAACAGTTCAACAGGTGTACCTAATAAAAGTGACTGGTGAGTGTATATTCTATTATTTGATCAGCGTGTTTTTGTATTGAAGTTTAGCCTGACATATTTGTGTCTTTTCAAACTTTGGTATTTCCAATAGAATTTAAAAAAAAGTTCTGTAGGTTTGAACAATGTTTGGCAACACAGCATCACTTTGCTGGTCTATTCTGTAACACTGTTATTACAAGGTCACATGACACCCCAAACTCCACATACACCAGCTATAAACACACACACTGAGTACCATTTTAATCAAATTACTAAGCTCATAACTTGATTGACCAGGCACTGAGATTTAATTTAATCCATCAAATCAGCTCATGGAGCAAAACTACCATCCATACACAATACAGTGCTGTTCTGCTTGACTGTTGGGTATACTGCACCTGTCTATGTCGTCAATATACAAGTCCTACACACTGAATGAGCAAGGAAAACAGAAAAACAGGGGCTAGACATGTTACGATAACCTTGCACTGAGGATAATCATGAATTTAAAAATGGATAAATAATTGTTAAATTACTGTATGCTTATGTACAGTTGTGGCAATGTTGCTGTTTTTTTTAGATTTTCTACAGATATTGTGACATTCATTTTCAATGATTCTGGTGGGCTGGTTTGCAATTTTAACGTTGTTTTTTTCTGTTTAAGATAACAGAAATAGAAAGCCTGAATAAATTCAACACTTTGAAGCATGACAAGATCCCTGTAAATACCAGTCAAATGCAGTTTGTTGATTTTCCTGCTTCAGAGACCTCTTTGTATCGTTTCGCCACTATAAGCTAAAATCCAGCTGCTGCTGTTTTATCTGCTTACACTTGCAGAACATTAAAAAGAAATCCACTTACCATGTCTTGGACCCCAGGAGAGCCTCTCTTTGTGTTTCTTCCACCTGTCTGCAAACAGGGATCCAGTTTCCTTCACCTTTCCTTCTGCACTCCCTCATCGCTCCCTCCTCCGTCTTGGGTGAGTTTCCATCAGAAACCCACCCAGATTTCTCTCTAATCCTCCCAAGTCCATCTGTTACTTTCCCTCCCCTTTGCTCCCTGCAGTCTCTATTCCTCCACTATCTCTCTGTGCTCTCGTTTGCCTTCCTCATCACTCCTCCTATCTCAATCACGGCCTCGCTGACCTGTCCTTCTATAGATTAACTTGTAAGCATGCAAAGATATAGAAAAGCTTGGATTGAGACAGATGAGTGTTGAAATGTTGTGATCATGGTACATGCTTCTCCTTAAACTCTGACTGGCCTTAGCACAAACCAATACAGCTGTATGTGTAGTGAGAAATGGGAAAAAATATTGACTGGGAACTGTGACTGGAGAAGGATTTAGGGTTTGTTGGAGGGTTTCTTACTTCATTTTCCTTTTTGGCCATGTTGAAATGCAGCAGCTCTTCAGATGCTGCCCTAAAACACACCTTAAAAAGCTTCATTTACACTCAATATCTTCTTGCCTTGACCCTAGATCATGGCAACAGCTTACCAGTAATTTCCAATTATCAATTATCGAGGCAAGACATCAGTCTATTGCTGAATTTGGATCTTTTGCTCAGTAGATAGTGTCCACTTTCAGTGATCTATAAATATTTCGATTAGATTTCTTTCAGCACTTAAAAGCTAATGTTCAAACTACATAAGTGTCAGACTTGACTGAAATCCCTAATAACTGCTTACAAGTTGGACCATCCAAACAAACATTTAATTACTCAGAAAGCCTCAATATTTTATAATATTGTCTTATGCTATGAATTTGTGTTACATACACTACTCATAAAAATTAACAGAATGCTCAATTATCACAGTATAATACAAAGTCCATTAAACATCAGGGATATCAGTCTTTCCAGTCAAAAAACAGAAACCATTGTGAATCCATTTCACCAGCTTTGGTGCGATAACTAGAGTTCCAAACCTCCTCTGACAGTAACATCAACACAAAACTGTGCACCAGGGGCTTCATGGCATGGGTTTCCATGGCTGAGCAGCTGCGTGCAAGCCTTACATTGTCAAGCACAAAGTCAAGCATTAGATGGAATGGTGTAAAATATTGTGTAAAGTATTGTGCCACTGGACTGTGGAGTAGTGGAAATGGCTTCTGTGGAATGATGAGTCACACTTCTCTATCCGGCAGTCTGAGTCTGGGTTTGGCGAATGCCAGGAAAAATTTACCCACCTGACTGCACTGCATCAGCTGTAAAGTTTGGTGGAAGAGGGATGTTGTTGAGGACTTGTTTTTCTGGGGCTGGCCCGGAGCCTTTAGTTCCACTGGAGAGAAATTTAAAAGCTTCCGCTTTCCAAGATATTTTTGAACAATTCTATGCTTCCAACTTTGTGGGAACAGTTTGGGAAAAGCCCTTTTCTACTTCAGCATGACTGTACCCCTATGCACAAAACAAGTACATAAAGACATAAGTGGATGAACACAGAGCCCTGAATAAACCTCATCGAAACTCTTTCGGATGAACTAGAACAGAGATTGCAAGCCAGGCCCTCTCGTCCAACATCAGTCTGACCTCATTAAAACTCTTCTGGATGAATGGGCTAAAATTCCCACAGACACACTCCAAAACCTTCTAGAAAGCCTTCTCTGAAGAGTGTAAGCTGTTATAACTCTGAGGGTGGGACCAACTCTGTAATAGCGGCCATTGATTTAAAATTTGATGTCATAAAAGCTCCTGTAGGTGTGATGTGTAGGTTGCCCGAAACTTTTGTCCATATAGTGTACAATTGAATTGAATCCCCCATTTTTATCTTATGGCATCTTGATTATTCGGATGTGACTCAATGCACCATTTTAGTTTTTAGATCAACAAACTCTTCCTGGTTTCACAGGCCTGTCAACCCACCACCACCACCTGTCTGGATCAAATGTGCTTATCTGAACTCATTTCACGCTGCTAAAATAATTTTTCATGCAGGTAGTTTGGTTTTACCTTTTCATTAACTTTAAATTAATTACTACATTTTCATATTATTCCAACGATTTTTGTGCTGGTCATTTCACGCATTCCTTTAAAGAAATGGTTTGATAGGTAAGTTCTGTTTTATTACTTACCATCTTTGAATAGTTGAGCTGCTTTTCCCACATAATCCCTGGGGTACTGATCAGGCATCACTGCCTTAAAGGGCAATATGTTTAGCAATTACTCTTATAAATGCTGCCAAACACATAAAGGATTCGTTGTTGAGCTAAATCTTAAGATGTTTCTCCTCATTCTGAGAGTGAAAACTTGCAGCTTAAACTGCTTTAGATTCTTTGAATATAATGACTACAGATTGACCGAAATGTCTTTTCTGTTTGTGAATGTTTTAAATTGTTACAACCAGTGACAATCGGCAAAAACAGCACATGTGGCTGCTGTCACAACATGCTTTTGAGTCACTGTAAGCTTCCAGAGGTTCAATTAGTTGTGTTTTGTGATCAGCAGGAAAAAGTGTAGTTATCGTTTTGAAACTGTCCACTGTGTGAAGACTTTGTTTTAGATTATGTAACTCAACTTACAGTTAAAAAAAAATACAAAAAGGCAACACAAGGTCTCAGTTGACCATCATGCCCTAAAGTGACTCATGCTGACCCATCAAATTCCCAATCTGCCCTTGTCTGTTTTTAGACACTAAGCCCTCTCTTCATGAATGGAGGGATCCAGCTCAGCTGTCGAGACTATATTTTCTGCTCTTCTGCTCAATATCCGTGATGGCCTTATCTGGCCCCACTCCCCTTACACATCTAAATTTATCGAGATTACTGAACGGGTGAATGAATGATTAAAGCTTTGATTGAAGGTTTGAGCCTGTGTTCATTCCACAGAAATCTTCTCTGCACAGCTACTTCTCCCTCAGTCCAGAGTTTATTCATTTGTATTTATTTCTAGCTTCTCTTCAATTTCAAGTTGAGTCCATAAGTTTTGGGACAATGACACTTTTTTGTGCAACTTTTGTTCTGTACGTCACCACGTTGGATTTGAACTCAAACAGTCAAAATACTATCAAAGTGCAGACCTTTGGTTTTAATCCAGGGGGACTGGCAAAAGAATTGTATTAATTGTTTAGGAATTACAGCCATTTTTAAACATAGACTCTGATTTTCAGAGGCTTGAAAGTTATGGGACAATTGACAAGCAATTTCATGGCCAGTTGGGGCCTGTTCCCTCATTTTTCATGACAAACAAAGCAGATTAAAGATCTGAAGTTGATTCCAAGTGCTGAACTTGCATTTGGTAGCTGTTCACTGAAACTCAATGCAAGCTAGGGAGACCATGATGAAAAGCAGAGAGAGAGCAAAAACTTTATCAGTGGCCATAACAACAATCTGGAACATTCTTAAAAAGAAGGAATGCACTGGCCAGCTCAGCTACACCATAAGACCTGGAAGACCATGGAAGACAACTAAAGTGGATGATCATAGAAGTCTTTCCTTAGTTAAGGAAAACAGCTTGACATCTATCCAAGTCAAAAACACTCTCAGGAGGTAAGCATATCATTATCAAAATTTACAATCAAGAGATGCTTTCATGAATGCAAATACAGAAGGTTTACAACAAGGGGCAAACCAAGGGGTGAATTCTGTTTCACAGTGATAGGACGAGCCGACATCGAAGGACGTCGCTATGGATGCTTGGCCACCACAAATTAGTTCTCCCTGTGGTATTCCTGAAGCCAGCTGGCATGTCAGTCAGACCAACAGATATTCCAGCCAAAATCTGGAATTAAAAAAAAAAAAACACGTCATGGATGCAGAGGTGGAAAGAAGAAGAGGATAAAGGGAGTACTGAGAGTGAAGTTTTTAATGTGATTCACGGAGACTTGGCCGTACCAGGTTATTCCTGATGACAATGTGACCATTCAGGGATTTTCTGTTGTTCGTGCTGTTAGGGACAGCACCGCTATTGGAAAGAAAAAAGGAGGTGGATTGCCATTTATGTCAATAACTGCTGGTTTAAACCTGCTCATATTGCCATCTGGAAATTGAATTGTGTGCTGTCGGACTCACATCATAGTGACTGTTTATGTCCCTCCCTTTATAATCCAATCTCTGCATCCATTATGATCCACTCTGCAGCAGCCCAGTTGCAGACTGAACACCCAAGTAAGTTTATATTTATCTCAGGGGATATAATCACGTCACATTAGACAAAACATTAACCACATTCACCCAGCAAACCTTATGTATGTGTGCAGCTCCAGCAGAACAATATAAGGAAGGTCTGAAGTGGCCTGAAGACCATCACTGGTTTGAGACCAAACAGTCGCAGAGGAGTTGAAGGCAGTGTGGACTGGACCAATGATTTAAATCTGTTCTTTAACAGATTTCACTCTGCAGTTCCTGCTCACACCTCTGACCTCCACCAAATTAAACACACAGAAGCCATCTACAAGAAGGGCAAGAGCCATCTCTACATTCCGAGATGACGCAGGTCTTTCAATATCTGCACCATGATGCCCAGGATGTTTTATGAGTCAGTGGTAGCCAGGGCCATCCCCTATACTGTAGTGTGCTGGGACAGCAGACACAGAGACACCAACAGACTCAACAAACTGATCTGCAAGACCAGTAACATCATAGGTGCGGAGCGGGGCTCTGACAGTAGTCTCAGAAAGAGGCTGCTGTCCAAGTTAAGGACAATATTGGATGAGACAGGCACTGGAGCATGTTCAGCAGCAGACTCATTCCACCATGATGTACCACAATGCCAAAGGAAATCATTTCTGCATGTGGTCATCAAACATTACAACTCCTCCCTTTAAAACCTGGACTATTTCTCTTATGGCCAGATATTTCATATAGTATTTATGTGACATATTGCACTTTTTACATTAAGATTAATTTATTTTAGTATTTGTTTTCCATCATTCATGTTTATATATATATTTATATTTACCATTTTAACTGAGTATTTATGGGACACTGAACATTTTACAAATAGGTTAATACAGTTTCATTTACTTATTTTTTATATTCATATATATTTACACCTTATAGAGCATCCGGAACTCAAGCAATTTCCCCCTGGGACTAATAAAGGATCCTGATTCTGAAAATGAGTGAAAAAGCAGCCAATGCCCAAAGTGGAAAAACTTTGAAAACCCTTCAGAAAGCCTGAACTATTGCTCAAGACCACCTTAAAAATTACAAGAAAGTCTGTCTTTTTTAAAGCAAGATAAAGAAATGAGGATGGCTCAAGACATCTGCACAGTATGGCGGGAGGAGGCTACAATGGACAAAGAAATGGATAACTCTTCAGAGCGACATTCTTTATCATTTCCTTTTGTATGTTTCATAGTCAAAGCCTCCTATGATCCATCCTGATACACTGTTACAGAGGAATCGGCAGATCCTGTTTTGCACTGACTAGACTATGTTCGGTCTAAATACTAGTATTCATGGCCCCCTTCTGGTCAAAGTAAGCAACTTCTTATTGCTTGAAAAATAAAGCTGGCCTCAGAAATCAGCAAGGAGTGAGAAATGATTCAGTTTGAAGAAAGTGAGATATGGCTCACCTGGTATACCAAAGGTTGCTGCAGGGGGTCTGAGTTTGAGTCTACCCTTGACCCTTTTTCTGTGTATCATTCCCCTCGCTCTCTCCCTACTCTCCTGTCTACTCTGTGCTCTGTCCTAAAACTCAAAATAAGATTTGAGAAATTCTGCTGAAAGAGAAGTTGGTTGATCTGCCGTAGAAAAGTAGAGAGAGAGAGAGAGAAGAGCAAATGTGTCACTTACTGTATCATTTTATTCCTCAAATGTACTTCATACTGTCACAGTTTACAACACAGCTATACATTTTAATACACAGCAAAATAAATCCATTTCATACAAAATTAAATCTCAGAAATAATAACAGTAATCATGTGAAGCTAAACTCTATTCCGGTCCATTTCCCCACCAATGTTCACATTTAACTGAGTCAGTAATACAGTAAGGAATCGTACAGCCCCATGAAACACAACAAATACTAACAACTCAAATCTATGTGACCCCTTTAAAAGCATCAGGCTCATCTGCTTTTAGTGTGGCTTTAATTTACTGTTTTCATGACTCATAAATAACAGTAAATCCTGCTACTGGTCAAGTTTCAAAGTCAAATGTAACACCAGCCCCTTAGAAAAAAAAATGCAGCCTTTTAGTCACCTTTTATACACGTGTGTTGAAATGAATGAGAGGCAGGTACAAACACATGTCTGCTCAGACAGCAAGCACACTAAAGAAGTTGATATGTTTGAATTCAGTTTTTATTTAGCCAGCACTGAAGCTAAGCTTCATGTTTCTGTTTCTTCTCCACTGTCGGGACAAACAGAGAAAACAATGACACGATGACTACAGGCCTAAACAAGAAGATGAAGCCACCTTCGGTTACTGAGCTGATTAATGAAGAAGTATTTGAGCAGCCAATCAGAAAAAAGGCCAGTTTACATCACGAGTGATCAATACCCTCAGGCCAACCTGCCTGTACTCAAAGTTACACCTGACTTTGTTCTCTGTGTTTCATTTGCAGCGCCAATAATTAACCAAGCAATAAATTAATAAATAGATCAATAAATAGTTACTCATGATTGTAACACTCTGATATACAATACAGTATATTTCAAGGTTTATCTGTAATTACTTCCACTATTTACATTAGCACAACACTGCACACACACCGTGTGCATACAGGTCTCACACACACACACACAGTCGGTCCTGTACAAACACATGCACACATAATGAAACCCTACAGTGACGTATTCACCAGTCAATGTTTAACAGGCCCTGTCACAACACCCAGTTACACAGAAATTCTTCAGGATTTCCACACAGACACTCACACATGGTGCCGTTTCCTCACACTTGTGCATGGAAAGAAAAGACCCAGTAGTTTAGTTAATGATTACGTCATTTCTGTGTATTTCTGTTTATATATTACTCTTTATACACTTTATTTGTGGAAAGTATCCAGAGTCCAAGGACTGGAGGGGAAATGCGTGTAAGCTCAAGAACAGAAAGGATTTATTAAAGCATCATTCTGTAGGTTTGCATGTTTTTGCCCTTTTATAAGTTCTTAAATGTTTAATTTCAATTATGAATTCCTTTTAAGTATTAAATTATTCTTCTAACATATTAATCTATTTTCTGCCACTTATTTGGGTGTGGTTCAATGTGGCAGCAATATAAGCAGAGATGGATAGACCTCCCTCTCCCCGGCCACTGCCTCCATATCTTCTGGTGGGACACTGAGGCATTCCTAAATTAGCCCAGAGACGTAATCTCTCCAGACCCGGTCTGACCCGGGGTCTCGTCCTAGTGGAACATGCCTGAATCACTTTACTTAAGACATCCTAGTAGGACGCCTGAAACACCTCATCTAGGAAGTGTCCAGGTAGCATCCAGAGCAGTCTGTATTTTCTAAGATTGCTGAGGTCCTTCAATATCTGCGATACAATGCTCTGGATGCTTTATGAGTCTGGTGACCAGTGCCATCCTCTCTGCTGTGGTGTGCTGAGGCAGCAGACTAAGAGTAGTGGGCATCACAAGACTCAACAAACTGATCTGCAAGACCAAGACTCTGACAGTGGTGTCAGAAAGCAGGACGCTATCCAAGTTACGGTCTATACTGGACAATCCTTCACACCCTCTCCAAAATGTTCTGGACAGATAGGACAACATTAAGTGACAGACTCACTCAACCTACCTGCCATTAAACTTTACAACTCCTGCATTTGACACCTGGACTCTCT
>VUQH01035982.1:0-15556 GCA_015106775.1 Etroplus canarensis | reverse complement strand
TATATATATATATATATATATATATATAAAGTATTCTGATTCTGGTCCTACTCAGAGGTCTGAATCAGGCACAACAAGTCAAGTGTTTTTATTGCTGTTTCAAACATGTCCAGGTAATGCATGAAATGAAAACACTTGGCCAACTGAGTTTAAAATTAAACAGTGCCAAATCCAACCTATCTTTTAAATGGCATCCTGGAAAAAAAGATAAATACATAAAACTTAAAATTTTAGTTTTTTTCCCTTACCCCTGGCTTCAAAAATCACACTGTGAGCATTTCAGAAGCAGAATGTTTAGTCTACATGAGGTCTTTTGAAAATTGACTGGATTCTTAAAGCTGTTCCTCCATTTTAGCATTACTGAGTAGACAGCATAAATAAACACAATTAAGATGAGTCTCAGACTTGTTTAAAGTCTGCCCAAGCTGGTTTTCATGACAAATATGAAGAGAAACCTTCTCTCCACATCACCCGACAGAAGTTAAAACTGGTCTTTAATCTGCCAGCTCCCTGGTATAAATTCTCTGTGATGTGGGATGTGAGAATATTACAAGGAACTATTATGTGTGCTCACTGCTAGGGTGGAAACTAAATAGAATATAAGAAGCAATAAGAATCCATCTGAAGTGGACTGTCTCATACTGCATGCTACATGTGAGGAAGCGCAACTTCTCAGCCCATGTCTCCCTACATTGTTCGGAGCGTGTGTGTGGAAATGACTCAAGTCTTTGGAACTCTGCTTGAGGGATGGAAACCATTCTTTTAAAGATTTTCTCTCATTCGGTATTTTGATGATGGTACTAGAGTGTACTGCTGAACAAGCTGGTCCCACAGGCAATTAATAAGGTTGAGATCGAGTGACTGCAGAGGCTAAAGTGTATGATTCACAGTATTTTTACTTATTAAAAATTCAGTGACCTCTTGTGCCCTATGGATGGGGGCATTGTTATTTGTAACAGAGCACTCATGTTTCAGGATTACAGGTGGTGATCGCTCAGAGCTACTCTGTAGTGACCCTTCCCTCTAAGGGGACATGTGGAGCAAAACCAGTTCAACAAAACGCCCCCCTCCCCCCGCCACAGATTAACAAAGTTGACTTGTGCCTTGAATGCCAGGGTCAAAGTTCAGGTTTTTCCCTTTATATGTAACCTGTATGCATATTATAGAATAATGAGCATTTATACACTAAACTGGGGGGCTAAAACATGCAAAACTACCCTGTTCGGTGCTTCAATAATCCAATTTACATTTTTTCGGATATATATCACTTCAAGTTGTTAGAACAGGAAGGGATTGCTGTTTTTATTCCCAGTCTCATCCAACCTGCTTCCTAATTCGACTCCACCGCCGGTCTGTGGGGTGGATCCTCCAAAGGGACCCTCACCTGCTGGGAGATTTCCTCCAAAGAAACTGGACTGAGCTGATCCTGTTCCTGTTAAGAGGGAGCCTGGATATCCCAACTGCACCATTCCCACTCCTCCACTTGGGGAGTTCATGGTATGTCCCATTTGCGGACTCCCTTTGATACAAACGGGTTGTACCATTCCAGTTTCTGGAACAAGCTGAGTTGCCTGAAGCATACTGATGGGAGAATGAGACACTCCCAGAATATGTAATGATGGACTAGAATTGGCAGCTCCAAAAGTGGGATTAGGTGCATCATGGGAGAGAAGTAGGGTAGAAGTGAATGGGTTGCAGTATGGGGGTGATGTTTCAGGAAAAGGCCCTGGTTTTAGCATAGGGCTGGATGCTGTGTCTCCTGCTTTGAAAGTGCCTGGGAAATCAGGAAAAGTGACAGGAGGATGGGGGGATGAGGGAGAGACACACAGTTCGAAGTATTCCAGCAAAGAGGAGATGCATGAGGCAGAGCAGAGAGAGGGGTGAGAAAAGTTATACATCTGCTGGTTAATCTACACTAGTCTTTATACAGAGTAACTTCACTAATGCTCACACACACACACACGCACATACAGAACAACATCTATATGCTACAGCGAGACCACAGGGGAGGAAAGGGGAGGCAAAACACGTGATCACAATAAGTTTTTTCATACAAACCTACTGATAAATATTTGTCATTCACCACCCCTCTCTCGTCTATCTTTGCAGGACTTCAGCTGAACACAAGTGGAATGCTTTTGAAGCATCAGCATGCAGTGACCAATAACTGATTGATTTGTCAGGGCTTCGAGGTTGATCGTGCATCCGTTTGAGTCAAGCACACCACAGATATTTCAACATGAAGAATTTGTCAAGAAAGTTATTATTCAAACAGAGAGGTGCGCTGTGTCTCCCTTCCTTACCGATGGCTTGTGTTTGGGTGTTGATGAGGGGGCGTTGTCTGGGTTTGGGGTTAGAGGAAAACAGATCATCCAGATCAACCAGCGACGCCCCCGCAGAGCCCAAGAAGGAAACAGTCTTTCTGTACATCTCCTCTTCCTGCACTGAGCACTTTCCTGCAATAAAATAAAGGTCCAGTTCTACTCTAAAAGGTGTTTTCTTTTGGGGACAGGTCAGGGAAGAAGAAAGAGCAAAGCGGAAGAGAAGGTTAATAGATTAAGACAGTTAGGTGACTAATGACTGATGGGAGGATGGAGGTGAAATGGAGGAACTGGTCACACATGTACATGACCTTAAATGGACACAAGAATATAATCACACAGTAGTGACGTCTTTAGTGTTACCACTAGCATGCTTAGCATTTCTATCAATTAAAAGCAAGCACAGATTTGAGCAGATTACTCAGGACACAGATTTAGTTGATTGAATCAGAGCAGAGCAGAGCATGTTATTCCAGAGTACAAAGAAGACAATCAGTGTTGGCTCATATGAATAATGGATGGAACGTAATGGAAACACATATTTAAATCGAATGTAGAGTCTACCTGTGCCATCACCACTCGTGTTACTTGGCGCAGCCCAGGGATCTTTGGATTTAGATGCTCCATCTCCAAAGGGATCACCAGACGGGGAGGAGTCTGAGGGTGGAGCAGGAGTACCCCAGGCATCATCCGTACTGGCAGGAGCTGAAGCTACATGGGAAAATTAAACAGGCAGGCTCAAACTCCAAGCATTGAATGGATTTAGTTAGTGCCAGGAGAACACTACCTGCCTGACTACATTGTGCCAATTATAAAGTTTGATTGAGGAGGGATGTGGGTTGTTTTTCTGGGATTGGCCTGGGCCCCTTAGCTCTAGTGAGGGAAATCTTAATGTTTCAGCTTTCCAAGACATTATGGATGATTCTATGCTTCCAACTTTATGGGAAAAATTTGTGGGAAAGCCCTTTTGTGTCCCAGAACCAGCCAATCAAACAACGATGGCTTAAAGAGAAGGAGAATGAAAATAAAACTACTGGTTTTAGACAGAAGATAAACTAATAGGTCAGACCAAGGCCCAGTATAAGGATTATTTTGAGCCGCGACTTATGCAAAGCTACTTCAGTAGAGTCCAACAATAAAAGATTAAGTTAGAAATGAGCAGGATATTTCTGCTTTTAGTTGCACGAATGACTTGCACGAATGACTCAAGCATTTATTTGTTTGTTTCTTACCTGGAGCTCCCCATGGGTCATTGTCTAGTTTGGATGTGTCCCCAAATGGATCGGAATTATCAACGGGTAAAGACGCACTCGCCCCATTCCCCCAAACATCTCCACTTCCACCTGTTTCCGTTGGAGCAGATGGTATTCCCCAGGGATCTGACCCAGTGGCTGGTGGGGAAGTAGCCGGGGCTCCCCATGCATCTGTGCTATCTTGAGGTGAGCTCACTGGAGGAGCACTGAAGGGATCTGAGGCATCATCTTTTGGTGGACTGGATGGCACTGTGAATGGGTCCTCTTTAGGTGGTGTTGTTGGTGTTGCAAAAGGATCTTCCTTTGTAGGTTTGGATGTTGTGGAAAAGGGATCTTCTTGAGGTGGAGATGTTGGGGCAGCAAAGGGGTCATCTTTTGCACATGGTGTAGAGAAAGGATCCTCTTTGGGTGGTGTTGTTGGTGCAGCAAAAGGGTCTTGAGCGGGTTTGGACGATGCGGAGAAAGGATCTTCTTTAGGTGGTGTTTTTGGAGCAGTGAAAGGGTTGTCTTTACCTGACGATGGTTCTGCAAATGGGTCCTCTTTAGGGGGTGTTTTTGCTGGAGCAGTGAAAGGATCGTCTTTTGGAGTGCTAAAAGGATCCTCTTTAGGGGCACTGAAAGGATCCTCTTTAGGGGCAGTAAAGGGGTCGTCTTTTGGGGCAGTGAAAGGGTCAGCTTTGGGGGCATTAAAAAGGTCATCCTTTGGGGTGCTGAATGGGTCATCTTTGGGGGCATTAAATGGATCATTGTTAGAAGAACTGAAGGGATCTGGCTTTTCTTTTGGAGCAGTAAATGGATCCTCTGTGCCTTTGGGTGCACTGAAAGGATCTGAACTGTCTTTTGGGGTGTTGAAAGGATCATCTTTTGGTGCACTAAAGGAATCTTGCCCATTTTCTCCATTTTTTGGTGCTGCAAACGGATCTTCTCCATTTTTCTGTGCTGTGAAGGGAGCTTCATCAGTTTTTTCAGCTGAGAATGGGTCTTTATCAGTTTTTGTTGGTGCCACCCAAGGATCGCTGCTTGCTGCTATTTCAGTTGTGTCAGGTCTTGAGGGTGTACCCCATGGATCTGTGGCCTCTTTAGGTTCTTTGGGGGGTCCCCATGGGTCTGTTTTCACTTCTTCTTCCTCTGCCTTCTCTCCTCCCCAAGCATTAACTTTGACATTGTTGGCTTTGCCGGCATCCTCCCATTTCAGCTCGTCTTCACTCATCTTGGCCTAGGAGAGGTGCAAATGATTAACACAAACAGTTAAACAGGGTCTCAACCTATTCTATTTGAATACAAGAATGAGTTTATCACTGTGACAGCTGGGACAGGCTTAGGCACCTCTGTAACCCTGAATAGGATAGGTGGAAGAAAATGGATGAATGAATGGATGGATGGATAGATGGCATTTACCAACAACATTTTATGGTGTTACAGTACTGAGGACATGTCACATATTATTAGGGCTGTCTAATGATTAAAATTTTTAATCAGATTAATCACAGAGCTGCTGTGGATTCATTTAGAGTAATCACGATTAATACCCATTCATTACTGATTGTGCTTCATTTTGTGGGGGGACTCATGACAGAAGGTGATAATATAGACCTAATGTGTTTTATTTAAACTAAAGAACAGTTTTGGTGTCCAGACTGCAAAATAAAAAAAAAAAAACCCATACCAACCAGATTTTTTTTAAATCAAACAAATATCCATATTAATGTGGCCCTCTTACTCATCTTTTAGCTAACTGCTGAGACAGACTAACTTGTTTAGCTAATTGGAGTAGAGCTGACTGCTTCTTATGCACAATTTTACCTGCCACTGAGAATCCCTGACTAATGCATGCTTTGCATTGATATGGTACTTTAACCTGGAAGCGCTTCCGCGAAACAAAAACTTCTTCCTGGAGAGTATACAGATTACTTCATGTTGGTCGACTGTTCCGTCTTGTATTTTTTTTCTGTAATCAAACTTCCCATCGAGTGGGCCAATATGAGCCTTCTTGATCAAGTTGATTCTGCCGCCAGATAGTGTTGGAGCACCAATCCGCATCAGTGAGTGAAATTGTGGGATTATGAGTCATTGAGTGCTGCGCCTGCCGTTAACTGCGTTAAAATTTTTAATCAAATGAATCTTGCATATCAATTATTCTGCACTGACATTTTAATTTTAACAGCCCTTATATTATTAAACTTGGTATCATACATTTTAAGTTAGGAAGAGAAGAAGATGGTTTTTTTTCTGAATTTGGCATTAGCAGTGTCAGCGAATGCTGACAAACTTAATGATCACTTAGCTTATCTTATTTCCTCCTATTTCATCTTAGGTTAGAAGATTTGACTGCTCAATCTAGCACCGCTTATGACTTTTATGACTGTTCTCGCACTAAGGCTGCTTTTCGCATCTACTGGGCTGAAAAAAATTTGTAGTCATTTTTTTCTAAATGAAACATCCATGGTAGAAACCTGACAAATTACTAATTGGTTACATCAGTTTGTTGGCACAACACAAGAAGTTGGAATATTTTTTCTGTGTCAGACACTTCACTTTAAAACCAGAACATCAATGACGTAGTAGCTAATATTACTGAAGTTAGCATGTGATAGCAAGGCCCCAACCACAACTTCCTAATGTGGGAGTCAAGCAATAGGACTACTCCCTCCACGATCATAACCTATAAGATCATGATCACCATCCAACAGAATACAAATAGTGTGCAACATGTGTGGTAAAGTGATATTTCAAGCTACTACTGTCCTATGAATGACAGGTCTACCATCAGAAAGAAGAGAACCCTTGAAAATCTGTTGGCATAATAGGAATAATAAATATGGGAATAGGGACAGTGGAATGTTGCAAATTGCCCTTCAAGTTTTCCACACATAATTCCTCCATATTGCCAAGATGGATTCTCCAAAGCTGACTATCGTTGTCAGACTCACTGCAGGATCATGACTTGGGGTAGCTAGCGTGTATAAATGAATGGTATGTCATCAAACTAAAACAAATTATTAAGGTCTATCATCGGCCTCTCAATGAATAACATTGCCCATTGAGTTTTAGGATGTTCATGCAATACACTTTTTTTTTATCTTAAGTTAGCAACTGAATAATCTGTAATGGCTTTTTTTCTGTAACACATCCCATGGACAGCCTTATATTGGCTCAGTGTTTGATTTGGCTGTAAGTGTGTGCTATACTTACCCTTCTCTCTGCTTCTTTCTTCTCAGCTTCTTGTTTGAGCCGCTCTTCTTTGCGGGCGGCGAAGGAAGCCGTCAAGTCAGCCACAGAGGGTATGTTGTCCAAAGATGGAAGCCCTGATGCCCCAGGAACATAACACGGCTTGTAGTTGGGATCTTTGATGGTGTCCGACGATGAAGCTGGTTAGAAAGGGAGGGGAAAGAATATAAATGAGGACCGTGTGATAGAGAAAGACAGGGAAAGATCTTCGAATAAAACCTGTTGGAACAATGGGTATTTAGAAGCGACTTTTATTCAAAAACAAGGGCTCACCAGCAGCACTTTTTGATGTCTTTTCTCTGGTCTTAAATGCAAAGTCTCTCTCTTCCTTTAGTTTCTCATCATCCTCCATAAGAACAAGGACAACCTTGGCCTTCTCTCTCACATTCACACCCTGGGACAAATGCATACATTAAACTTTGATTTGGCTCCGACCATTTCAACAAAATTACTTAAGCCTGAAAAACTTTCCTTTGAAGCAAACCCCCAAACAAGACCAAAACTATTTAAAAGGTGACAAACTAAAGCAAATAAGAAAAATTATATTCATGCTGCAAATACATTAAGTCTGTTTTAAGCTTTAAGAGTTTCTTACATTTGCTTGAGATGGCAAACT
Organism: Etroplus canarensis; assembly: GCA_015106775.1. Lineage (NCBI taxonomy): Eukaryota > Metazoa > Chordata > Actinopteri > Cichliformes > Cichlidae > Etroplus > Etroplus canarensis. The sequence goes on along the minus strand of VUQH01035982.1, from coordinate 8,138 downwards.
TAGGCTGTGCTTTCATTCTTGTTGTTAAGTTGGCCTGAAGGTTGAATGAGTATGATGACTTAAGTATTACAGTGCCAACAATGGCACTCTCAATGCACAGCATGAAATTCTTTAATGGAAACTGATGGGCTGCATGCTTTGGACATAATCATGAAGCGTAGATCACCTGATCTTTGCCATCCTTTTCTACAAAGCGGTACTCTGTGAGAGCTTTGACGATGTAGATGTTGTCTTTCATTTTCAGAAGCACGCGGTCATCACCGGTCTTCAAGAGGTACTCCAGGAGTGTCAGGGACTAGGTTGAAAAACATGACAACATAAACAAAGTGTATGTCAAACAGAAGTGTAGTTTCATTTTACAGCTAAGCTCTTTGTTTTATTTCCAATAAGAGTATTCATGGGGAAAATCAACAGGGCTAAAAAGAATTAAATCTAGCAGGAGAGGATAAATCAGTCACATGGCTGACTGGCAAAGCGGAAATAAAGGCGGTGGTAATGGGAACTTCATATCAGATGTGACTGAGCAGTTAAGCATGCAGCAGATAAATAAATCATGTCATATAGCAGAATGGACAGTGCTCTCACAGGAGATCTGCGAAATGGGAATACATTTCTTCTATAAGAGCTAAAAAATGCATTTTAGCAAACTTTACTGACTGCAGATTTTAATTTTCAAAACGTTTTGTATCCCTGTAGAGATAAATTCTACTCTCAGAAGAATACACAGATTTAAAGATGCTACAGGGACATACCGAGCTAATACAGGTCCTTAAAAACATACTGGACATCAGCTAACAAGTCTTGAAAACCACAGTTGATTCACACCTCAATTTTAGGATGAATACAAAAATAATGACTTTTACCATGGGCATAATCAGTTGATAGGAACAAAAAAAAAAACCCTCCATCATTCTGATTTATTGCGAGACAGGAAGATGAAACTGTGAATGTTTGAAGTTTTGGTCTCAGTTGTTTCAAAACTGTCTCTTCTGTTTGTCCTCACTCACAGTTATGCTACTCTATTTAATTCAGACTTCAATTACAAAACCTGTTTTATTTAAGGTACTCAATGTTTTTAAAAAAAAAATGTTTTGTTTCATATTTCTGCACGTGAAACAAATGGTGTGGTAGAAACATACTTAGGAATGTTTTGTAGGTAAGTAAGTAATGCATTTCATGCCTCTTACTCCTGACTTTAACCATCATAACAAAGAGCTAAACTCTTAAGTTTTGTTTATGGTCGCTACCTCCCTTTTCTCTTTTCCTCCTCCTTTCTCTTCTCGGTCCCCTCTCCTCCAACTGGTCGAGGCAGATGGCTGCCCCTCCCTGGGCCTGGTTCTACCAGATGTCTGTTCCTGTTAAAAATAAGTTCTTCTTTCCCACAGTTGCCAAGTGCTTGCTCATAGGGGATCGTCTGATTATTGGGGTTTTCTCTTTAATACTGTAGGGTCTTTGCCTTACAGTGTAAAGCATCTTGAGGCAATTTTCTTGTGAATTGGCACTATATCAATAAAACTGAATTGAACTGAACTGCACTGGGTGTGCCGCACAACTGCCAGGTCACCACATGCAATGCCATAGTTTATATTGGTGCTTGAAGGCAAACCAGACTCACTGAAGTCTTCTCCTTCATGACAGGTGTTGCTGTGCAGACAAAAACCCTCTGTATCAGCACTAGCATAGGAGTAGAGGAAGTCAATACAGGAAGCAAAGCTATTGCAGAGTTTTTTCCAAAAAGTCTCATCAATTTAAGCTGTGGCAGCATCACCACTCTATGGTGATGGGAATCTCTGAGCTCCTGCACCACTATATACCGTAGCAATAAAGACTGACTCACTCATACACTTGTGTCTTCAACCTGGCTGCGTGCACCAGGTTACAAAAATTGAGAGGCGCACAACCAGCCAAAATGACACTAGAGCATCGTTCATGCTAACCCAGCTGTTCTTAAACTTTGGGGTAGCCCCCACTGGTGGGCATAGAGCGCTGCAGGTGGGAAGTGAATAACCAGGGGAAAAATATGGAAACTAAGTTGAATACATTTATTTTCAGGGGAAAATATACAAACAAGAGTTTGTTGATGCTTTTGCACCAACCTTAAATTCTACTTGTATTTTTCTGGCTTCTGAAGTGGGGCAAAAAGTTTGAAAACCAGATTAGGGCAGACCCTAATCTAACTGTAAATCTAACTTTAACAATAAAACCAAGCTCTAACACTGAAACAGGACGTTGAAGTGATGTGAAATTCAGAGCTACCCAGACAACTAGCCTTAATCAAAATTTCCCCACTTTGATGGTCTAAGACTCAAACAAGTTCTCACAAGGATAAACAAATATTGCCAGGTTTCACTGTGACATATGGCTTCAATAACTTATTCATGTTCTTTGGATGAGCAGTTCTTGAGAAAGCTGCAAAGCCACAGTTTGAATGAGAATAATCGAACAAAGACACATTAAATGGCATGTAGATCGGCACGTAAAGCATTAAGAGGACAACTGTAAATTGCAACAGCAAAAAAAAAAAACCTTAGTAACAATCTCTCCAAACGGGCTCTGTCCGGTAAAGTTAGGTAACAGAAAAAGACAGTCAAGGAGTATACTTGAAAACTACCTGTTTTTAACAATAAATAAACTGACATTTTGAGCTGGCCATTTTTTCTTGTGTTACTCCTTCTGCCACTCACCTTGTGGATGTGTCTCCAGTTCTTGTCGTCCTTCAGTCTTTTCCAGAGCATTGTCATGATCTCGTTGCAGGCCACAACATTGTAGGTCAGGTCAGAAATATCGGCCATCTGAGAGCTGGATGGGCCCCATGGGTCGTTGGATGTTGCCTCTCTCACCTGCAAAAGCATCAAAGAGAAAACTGTGTGGGTCCAAAACAGCCTGAAGAAAGTTACAAATTTGAGATGCCAGCTTATGAAATGCTGACAACAGGATTTTGAGGGACTGGCAGCAGTGGAGCATCTCATTTCATTGCTCATGCTCCTGAAAATGGTTTGCAATCAGTCCCAGGGGATATCATTGATTATGAATCAATCCCCCCTTTTTCCTGATATAAAATGTCTCCCTGTGACATAAGAAGTGTATTGCTGGAACTAACTGATGGTTTCTCCTTTGTTTTATCAGTGCATTTTTCAATCAACTGACCCTTTCGCACATCTATCCTTTCAACCTGATGCTGAACTGTAAGCAATTGTTACCACCCCAGAGGACCTAAATTTAAAGTTATCAGTGTTTCCACATATGCCACACATGTATGATTTACTGTGTATAAAATGATGTACCTAAGATTTAAACAATGCATACTTGTTTTTATTACTATCCTGAACTTAACCTGCATAATACAAACAAGAACATCAATGATCGAGTAGCTCACGTGGCTCACAATCCCTCAAAATTCACAGGTTATTGTAATGTGTGAAGTCCAGAAAGTGAGAGATATGTTTTCTTGTCATTGATTGGCTGTATTGCACAAACCAAAATTTTTAGTTTGTGCAGTACAGACAGACTGACAGATGGACAAACAAATGATGCCTCGCCACAGTGTTAGCTCTTTGGCCAAACAAGCTAAAAATAAAGAAATTTCTGCTTAAGGTAATATTAAGTAAAAGGACTTGAAACTTTAGGGTTCACGTAAACTGATCAGGCATAACATTATGACCACTTTCCTAATATCACGTTGTTCCACCTTTTGCTGGCCCATGTACATCAATGAGCTTTGGCTGCCCATGACCCTGTCACTGGTTCACCAGTGTTTCTTCCTTGGACCACTTTTGATCGATACTGACTGCAGACAGGAAACACCCCACAAGACCTGCAGTTTTGGAAATGCTCTGACCCAGTCATCTAGCCATCACAATTTGGCCCTTGTCAAATGCGCTCAAATCCTTACGCTTGTCCATTTTTCCCGCTTCTAACACATCGACTGTTCACTTGTTGCCTAATGTATCCCACCCACTAACAGGTGCCACAAAGAAGAGATATTCAGTATTATTCACTTCACCTGTCAGTGGTCATTATGTTATGCCTGATCGTTGTAGTTTCACACAATTTGAATCTAGTTTAGCTTACCTTGACCTCAGCCTCAGAATAGTTCTGGACCAGGTTCTTCAGCTGTCGGCGAAGCATAGAGGACGTCATGATGTCCAGAGGAGAGGTGGGGAATCAAACCACCGTGACCTGATTCAGAGAAAACATGAGAACAAAGCTGCATGTTCAAAGTTGGAAAACAGAACTTAAGAAAAAATAGGAAGAGAAGAAAGAATTCCACAGTGATTACTCATACAGTGTGGTCTGACCTTCATCTAAAGCCAAGTCCACTCATGTTTTCAGAGCTGATGACTGGTCACTAGTGGAGAACTGGTTATGTAGGGAACCCTACATAAGTTTAAACAGGTACTCACTAGGCAGGTACCAGTGACTTAGAGTCAAATGTTCCATTTAAGAAGATGACTTGTGGTGTGGATTGTAGAGGCAACCCTCCTTGTAAATAAAGACATGCAAAATCTGTTGTGACAAAGTTAGCGTTTCTCAAAAAAAATATTGGTAGCTGTGACCATGTCTCACTACTACCAAGTATTAAAGAGATGTACAAAACTTTGAAGGGTTATAAAAGCATCTATAAAGACTTTCATGTTGTGTTTCATGGTTTTCATTGATGCACAGTAAGACATACAGTCTAAAAATAACAGAAAATCAGGATGGTTGCTACTCAGTCTAAGGATGGTATCCTGCAAAGATTACACCAAAACCACAAAATTCAATCCTGAAAATGATGAACTAAAGACACAAGGATAAAAAAAAAAATTGCTGTAAAAATGTGTACAACTTGCTAAAACTGTTGGTCATGTGTCCACTGTGAAAAAACACTGAAAAAGAATGCTTTTGATGGACACTAAGACACGTACCACTCTACACTGCAGCACATCACAAGTTTGTAAAACATGACCTGAATGTTGACATGATAACATGAACAGACCTTCTGTGACTATATTATATTCTCTTTTTTAAAACTTATTTTCTCTTATTTCTATATTCTTATTGTTACATTTTCATATGTACATCAGCGGTAAAATCTAATTTCCCCAGTGTGGGATTAATAAACTCTTATCTTAGCTTGTCTTGTCTTGTCTTATCTACTACGTTTCTTATAACGCTTTAGCTACTTAATGCTCTTCTGTTTTAGATTAATAATAAAAAATGTAAATCCACTAATAAATGATGCAGTTTTATTATAGGTTAAGCCAGTGGTCCTCAAATGGTGTGCTAAGGCATAATTCATTATGTCCAGGGGTGAGATTTAGTGACAATGCACCTTCAGCTGCTCGCTTGCATTTCCCCCAAGAGGTCGCCACAGTGGATTAATTTGCATTAGGAATTTGGCAGAGATTTTACACTAGATGCCCTTTCTGATGCAACCCTCCATGGTGAAAGGAGCTTGTGTTGTTCCCTCCTGGAATCGAACCAGGGAACTTTCACTTGTGAGGTGAATATGTAAACTACTACACTATAGAGTAAGATTTAGTGACAACCACTGGTTATTACTGTAATATAAAACTGAAAAAAAAAGATATATGTGGCCTGTCAGGACCTACTGGCACCTGGAGACCCAGCCAGGCTGAGGCTGCAGATGATGCAGAGCTCAAAGCAACAGCAGGTGAAATCAACAGGACACTCAGTGAGTGTTGCTTCAAGAAAATCATGACACCAAAACTATTTTGTGTAGCTATAATACAAGTGTGCCTTGAAACACTGGCTTGGGGTGGCTATGACTCAATAGGTAGAGCAGGTTGTCTTCCAACAGCAAGGTTCCTGGCTTCTCCAGTCCACCTGCCAAAGTGTCCTTGGGCAAGACACTGAACCCAAAATTGCTTCCGATGCATCCACTGGAGTGTGAATGTGTGCATGATAAGACATAGAATAAAGCGCTGTCTGAATGTGTGTGTGCATGGGTGAACGAAGCTTGTAGTACAAAGCACTTTGAGTGCTCAGTCAGAGTAAAAAAGTGCTATATAAGTACCAGTCCATTTACCATCTGGATTAAGCTACCCAGCTTGTACGTTTGCTTCCCCACTCTTGGCCAGCAAAACTTTGGTCTAGTAACCTGTTGTTATTTAATTCTTAATCCATTATTTGGACTTTGATGAAATTAATTCTTATTTGACCAGTAATCAACACAGGACCTGTAGATAATGCAGCTATATGTATGCTCACAGAGTCACATACCTTCGGTAGAATCTTCCTCTGTTGCAAAAGTCTAATTTTCTGTGGCTTGTGTTCAGCTTCTCGCTCAGTTAGCATTCATCCTGCTGCTCCTCTCTGCCTCCTGACTGCAACTGTTTGTCTCAGGACGTCAGAAACCAGATCCTACAGCTGCAGGGAGAAACCAGTCAACAGAAAAAAGAGCTGAGGCGGCGGCTGGCACTGTGGCAGGTCCATATAAATGACCGCAAACCCGCCGTAAGTGACAGATCTGTCAGGATCACTGCGACAAACACACCTAGGTTAGCTCAATAGCTGGCTAAGCTAGTTAGCTGCCAGCACCCTCTGGCTTCTCTGAGGAATAAAAAGGCTAAAATTGCATTTATAGCGCAACTGGGTATTCAGTGTCAACCGCAGCAGTCGTCGTGATTGTGAGAAGAGTCAAGGTACGTATTTTCAGCACCTCGGACAGCGACTGAAGACGGTCAGCAGGCGTCAATATGGCTAACAGCCAAACGGAGCTGTCAAACCAGCAGGCACCACCATAAATATTACATTTTAGTGGCCAAACGAAAGCTTATCAACCAAGAAACGTCCGGTGCTTTTAGTTTAAAATCACACCCAGCGAGCGCCCGTTATTGTGCCTATGAAGCATGCAAATTTACAGCAGAAATAAAGCACAAACCATGAGCAGATATTCAAGAATCTTCGAGGAGACGACACGACGCGGCAGTTTCCGCTTCCGCAGTTTTCGCCACCTGCCAGGACACGCCCCCTCATGAATATATGTCTATTTAGTTCGTTTTTAAATTTCTTTCTGGGTTAAAAAGCACAATATAAGCCAGTTCCGCCTCGATTATTATGAAATATTAAATTTTACTTAAGAAAAAAAAAATTCAAGCAGATTTATGGTTAAAATGAACAACCCAGTTCCATAAAGGCTGAGCTGCTGTGTAAAATATTAAACACACACACACACACACACACACACACACACAATGCAGTGATTTTCAAATATCATAATATTTTATTAATAAAAGAACACAGAAAAAAATATTAAATATTGAAAGTGAAACATTGTTATTCATGAAAAGTATTAGTTCATCTTGAATTTGATGGCACCAGCACATCTCAAAAAAGTTGGGAAAAGGGCAACAAAAGTTAGTGATAGTAAGTAGAAACAGCTGGAGGAACATATTGCTACTAATTAAGTTAATTGGCAACAGGTCAGTAATGTGACTGGGTATAAAAAGAGCACTTTAGAGAGGCAGAGTCTCTCAGAAGTAAAGATGAGCAGAGGGTCAGCAATCTGCAAGAAACTGCATCTAGAAGTTGTGGAACAATTTTAAAATAATGTTCATTAATGTGAAATTACAAAGACTTTGAATATTCCATCATCTGTGGTACACAATATCATCAAAAGATTCAGAGAATCTGGTGACGCCTCTATGCACAAGAGATAGGGCCAAAAATTAGATTAGATTAGATTAGATTACTTTATTGTCATTTCAACTACATATAAATACACAGTGAAATGATATAGCGTTCCCCCAGGACCTGGTGCCCCATACAAGGGTAGCGCCGGCCGGCCAGGGCCCACCTCCAGCCCAACACAACACCCCGCCCGCAATGTCCTCTTCCCCGGCCACCGGCATCAGGCGACGCCGAGGACTGAAGTCCCGGTCCACACAGCAAGCCAAGATCAGAGTTCGCAGAAACCGTTAATCCGCAGCATCAGTCCCGCGACAATACTCCCCACGGAAACCAAAAACTTTGGCTCCTGGACGCTGCCCGGCAGTTCATACAACGCCGCTGGATCGTCAGTTAGCGATCATGAAAAACAACGCCGCCGGATCGCCAGTTAGTCTCGTCCGTGGACGGAGCTACAAAGGCATCTGGTCGTCCTCGAACCTCCGACTTATGCACACGAACACCAC
>VUQH01035979.1:0-10506 GCA_015106775.1 Etroplus canarensis | reverse complement strand
AAGACTCCTCTTTTACATACACAAATTGGAATCTGTCAGATAAATAAGATTCAAACCAGAGTAGCGCATTCCCTTTAATACCAACGGAGTATTCTAGCCTCTGTAGTAAGATGTTGTGGTCGACTGTATCGAAAGCTGCACTGAGGTCTAGGAGAACAAGCACAGAGACGAGTCCACTGTCAGAAGCTATAAGAAGATCATTAGTAACCTTCACTAGTGCGGTTTCTGTGCTATGATGAACTCTAAATCCTGACCGGAACTCTTCAAATAAACCATTCCTTTGCAAGTGATCACACAGTTGTTCAACAACAACTCTTTCAAGAATTTTTGAAATGAAAGAAAGGTTGGAAATTGGTCTGTAATTTTACAAAACATGGAAGGAAATGGCTGTGGAGAACACATTTCAAGAAGAGGGAAGAACATAGGGTGACCTATACTGTAAGAGTAGAGGAGGTGCAACCTGAAAGAAGAGGTAGGTGGTCTGGACTTTGGAAAGCAAGAAGAGGAAGCAAGTGAAGGTAAAGCCAAGGATCCAATGGTGGAAGCTGAAGAAGGAAAAATGTGCAAAAAAGAAACAAGTTCAATAAGGGGTTGAGACAAACAGAAGCAGGTAAGCACCTGGGGGACAGGGGACCATGACATCTATGACATCTATGTTCACATGAAAGGGGTGGTGTCGGCAGCGTCTGACCAGTCACAAACATAGATAAGTCTACTGGCAGCAGAGCAAAAAAGAGGTTAAACACAGAACACAGACTGAAATTAACAGCTGCTACAGATAAAATAGGTATAACTGTAACAGAAACCTGCTGTACAGTAATATGCACTGCTTAAAAAATTTAAAGGAAGTCTTTTTAATCAGAGTCAAATAAACTTCTGGGATACTGATCTGGTCAGTTAAGTAGCAGAAGGGGTTGGTAATTAGTTAAGCTGCTTGGTATTAATGAAATCAACACCAGGTGCACTAAGGGGCGAACATGAGGCTATGAGATTCCAGGAGACAGGCAGTTACTCTAGGACAGCTGGTCAGGGCTGTAAAAGGTCCTTAACCCATCAGCGGGACTGGTATCTGCTCTTTTGTGCAGGAAGGAAAAGGATGAACACTGCCAGAGCCTTACAAAATGACCTCCAGCAGGCAACTGGTGTCAGTGTCTCTGACAAAACAATCATCTTCATGACAGACTTCATGAGGGTGGCCTGAGAGCCCGATGTACTCTAGTTCACCCTGTGCTCACTGCCCGGCACCATGGAGCTTGATTGGCATTTGCCACAGAATACCAGAATTGTCAGGGCTGTCACAGTGTCCTGGACTTTTCACAGACGAGAGCAGGTTCACCTTAGGCACATGTGACAGACCTGAAAGGGTCTTGAGAAGACATGTAGAATGTTATGCTTCCTGTAATACTGTTCAGCATGACTGGTTTGGTGGTGGGTCAGTGATGGTCTGGGGAGGCATATCCATGGAGGGACACACAGACCTTTACAAGCCAGGCAATGGCAGCCTGACTGCTGTTAGGTATTCAGACCAAATCCTTGGACCCACTGTAGGATTCCATGCTGATGCAGTGGGTCCTGGGTTCCTTCTGGTGCACAACAATGACTGGCCTCATGTGGTGAGAGTATGCAAGTGGTTACTGGAGGAATAAGGAATTGATACCATACCATTTTATTGCCTCATTCAGCCAAAAATATTGCACACATCAATTTAATAAGAAAATTCAATATTCTTGGAAACACTGCGGTTATATGTTTAAGTTCTGATCTTGTATAATTGAAATTTATAATTATTCTATAAATATTCCCCTGAGAAGAGAAATAAATAATGTATATTCTAAAAGGCTTGAGAGTGTATAGGACCACTGTGGTTCCTGAATTATTTTAATGGAGCGAAGGAAAAAAAGACCCCATCCCAAAACTGCCATCAGAATACTGAAAACCTCTGAAGTTATCTAGATAAGTGCAAACAAACAAAGTTTTAAAAAATTCCTAAGGCTTGTAATACAAAGTCACATTTGCCCTTATCCAGGTAACTTCGGGGTTAACTCTGGGATTTCAGTACTATGATGGCAGTTCACTTTTTACAAGTGTATATCGCAAGAGCAATTTATACTGCAGACCTAAGCTGCTCTGGAGCAGGTTAAGTTCTAGATTAGAGATCAACAGGTATGAAATCACTGCCTACTGACCAATCAGTTCTCCGGAAACAATAAATACAGATTCTTAGAGAAACTTTATTGTTTTTATTCCTGTTGCTGCAAACACTTTTACATCAATTTTATTGTTCCATAAGCCTTAATATATGATCCTAAACAGGAGGCTTGTCTGTACTCTTCTGATCTGTAGTCTAAATTAGGTTTGCATATCAATTAAACCTATATTTGAATCTTGCTTTTATATTTGTTCTTTATTTGCGCCCAGACCATTAAACAGCACAGGACTAAAACACATCTTTGCATTAATTTAATGGAATAACATCTGTAATCTGTCAGAATCTCCTGTGTTTTAAGGACAGAACTGTGATACTCTAACTCACACAGGCAGCGTTTTTGCTGATTTTCAATACTGGCTTCAAGTAGGCTGAACTTTTTTATTACAATAGATCTTTTACAGCCCTGAAATCACTCTCACATTCACATTTTAATACTAAACTACTGTATAGTGTTTCCCCGTTGCAGACACTCATACTGCTGTTTTATCTGCAGCAGCTGGGTCTGTTTCAGCTTGTCTGTGTTTCATCTCATCATATTTTTTTAATATTATGATTACAAAAGTTTTACAAAAATTAGCCTCTTCTGCCAGTAGAGTTGATAACCGCCTTTGTATGTCATCTTATCTAGATCACCAATGTTAGGTTAAGTCAACCCAGATAATGGAAAGATATCTTGGGCCATGTTCAACTTGCTTCATAGCACAGGGCTCAGGATCCAGATCATGATCTACATCACCTCCAAAATGTAATGGTTTGTTACTTGTGCCACACCCATGTCCCCATAGTGTAGTGGTTTACACATTCACCTCACAAGTGACAGATCCCTGGTTTGATTCGAGGTGGGGACACAAGCCCTTCTCACCATGAAGGGTTGTGTCAGGAAGGACATCTGGTGTAAAACCTCTGCCAAATTACCAGTGTGGATAAGTCTGCTGTGGCAACCCCTTGGCGAAAATACAAGGGAGCAGTCGATGGTGTATTTTTACTTCTGCCACACCCAACTCTACAAAAATTTTTCATTAAAATCTATTTAGAACTTTTTAAGTTATATTTCACACAGGCAAACAGATGCTGGTAAAAAAATAATTCTCTATTGGAGGCAAAACAGACAAACAAACAAACAAAAAAAAAACATAGGACACCACAGGACACACCCAGAGGACTAGTGTATATCTCCCAACAGGTTATAAGTGTTTTTGTCAAGTTGTTTTGATGTTGCTCCTAATCAGTGTTTGGTGTTTAAAAGTTTCCATTTGGGTTAACTTGCATGTCACTTAACTGTCCTTGTAGCATAAAAAGCAAAGGAGAAGTACCCTTTAACATAAACTTATTTCAGATAAGTCAAGAGTCTTTAAAAAGACATTACTTCGATAAATTAAAAAAAACAACAACAAACTAATAAAAAACAAATGCTAAACAAGGTTGAAATTATTTAGTGTTTGTTGGATGAAAGAGGGAGGCCAAGTAAACACATGGGACAGCTTTTATAGGCTGGAAAGAGGTTTAAATTCTGATATCCACCCACCCCAAAAACAAATCCAAAAAATGTTTTGTTTTTTTATTACAATTCCGAAACCACATAGCCTGCAACTGGAAAACAAATCCCAGGGTTTTTTGGGTTTTTTTGGCCAAAATTCCAGCAACAACACATAAACAGAAATAATACATGAGCACTAAAACTAAAGAAACATAGATTTAATCTGAGCAGGCACACAGTGGTACAATGGCATGCTCCACAGTTCAGATCATTACAGTCTGTGCTGGCAATCTCACTCCGAGCCAGGACCTCTCACGAGTCAATCAAATGAGTTTGAAGATCCCAGTGGAGCCACAATTTCTCGCAGAGGTAGCACGGTGGCACAGTAGTTACTGCTGCTCGCAGTAAGAATGTCCTGGGTTTGAACCTAAACTGGGCCCTTTTATGTGGAGTTTGCATGTTTGCCCTGGGAGCTCTTTTATTTTATTATTATTTTTTAAATAAAATGTGCTAGGTAAATGTTGCCTGTTTCAGCCCAGAACAGTCTTGCAAACGAGACATTTAATCTTAATAGTTTAACTTCCTGGTGTAATATGGCTTCATGCCGAGAAAGAGTACAACAGATGCAATGTTTGCTTTGAGAGTGTTGATGGAGAAGTATAGAGAAGGTCAGAAGAAAAATGATAGGGCCAGAAAGCACATGATGGGGTGCCAAGAGAGGAACTGTGGAATTTTATGAGAAAACCGGGAGTGGGAGAGAAGTATGTGAAGTATGTGACATGTATGAGGACAGTGAGACAATGGTGAGGTGTGCAGCAGGAGTGATGAATGGGTTCAAGGTGGGGGTGAGATTACATCAGGAATAAGCTCTGAGCCCCTTCTTGTTCGCAATGGTGATGGTGGATGGGTTGACAGATGAGGTCAGCCAAGAGTCTCCATGGACTATGATGAGTAGGGAAGAGACGAAAGAGAGCCTGGAGAGGTGGAGGTATGCACTGGAGAGAAGAGGAATGAAAGTCAGTAGAAGCAAGGAAGAGTGTATAAATGAGAAGAAGGCAGGTGGAATGGTGAAGATGCAAGGCGTAGAGGTGGTGAAGGTAGATAAATTTAAATACCTTGGATCAACCATCCAAATCAAAGAACAGAGCACAAAAGAGGTGAAGAAGAGAGTGCAGGCAGGGTGGAGTGGGTGGAGACGAGTGTCAGGGGTGCTTTGTGACAGAAGGATAGCAGCAAGGGAAAGTTTACAAGATGGTAGTGAGGCCTGCCATGATGTACGGTTTGGAGACAGTGGCATTGATGAAAAGACAGAAGGTGGAGCTGGAGGTGGCAGAATAGAAGATGTTGAGATTTTCCCTGGGAGTGACCAGGATGGACAGGATTAGAAATGAGTACATCAGAGGGACAGCTCATGTTGAGAAGTTTGGAGACAAAGTCAGAGAGGCAAGGCTGAGATGGTTTGGACATGTTCAGAGGAGGGATAGTGGATACATTGGACAAAGGATGTTAAAGATGGAGCTGCCAGGCAGGAGGAGAAGAGGAAGACCACAGAAGAGGTTGATGGCTGTAGTGAAGGAGGACATGCAGAGGGTTGGTGTGAAGGAAGAGGACACAAGGGATAGGGTGAGATGGAGGCAGATGATCCACTGTGGTGACCCCTAACAGGAGCAGCCAGAAGAAGAAGAAGAAGAAGATGAAAGGAAGATGAGGAGTTTTACTTAAATATAACTTTAATAAAACAAAAAATAAATGTAAAAAACTCTCAAAAAATAAACCAACAAAATCACATGCTAAATTAGAGCAGTCAGAAACTGTATACCAAATTTCTGTGTTTTCCTAGGGTAAACCAGATCAGTTCCAGAAGTTAATTACTTCCAAGTTTGGACAAATCCCACCACTGATGAAGTTTCAGTACCAGTCTGTCTGGAACATTTTACGTAATCCTTCTAACAAACAGGCAAGCAAACTGAACCATAAACATGTTGTTATTGGTGAGTGTAATAAGGTCGAAGGAAAAGAGTGAACACATGGTACAGATTTTATCGACTGGAAGACTCAACAACCCATGTCAGTCAACAGCTGCAAGACAATGGGAGAAGCATTTCTTATACTCTAATTATGTGCTTACTTTCTTTCCAACAATAATTGAATTCTGAAAAATGAAATCACAGTTTGATATCAGAGGCACAGAGAAAGCTGTTTATGATGTTAGGTGCAGCAATGTGAGAACAGTATTTCCTGCGTTAATGCATTTATTGCCAGTGTTTTCCTCTGTATTTGAGTTTGTTGAACTGTTATGAGAAGAATTACCCATCAAATTAGAGTTAAAAAGAAATTTATGTGAATTGGTTTGGGCTTACAAAAATGTGGCATTAAAAAAAAAGAGAAATTTGGATTCCTCGAGCAGCATGAAACATCATCTGCCCCTGACCTCTGTGCGAGGTGATCGTCAAAAGCTCTTCTGGAGTTTTGAGAACATCTTACTTTTCTTGCTCGGTTTTGCTCGGTTGGGTCCACTCAGTTACAGCGTGAGGAAAGCTTCAAATCCTTTTCAACCCTGCTTCAAGCATTTTAGCAAGAACAGATGTTAGTATCAACCTCAAGCTCACAGAAGTTTCTTTGTCTATTTTTTTTTCATATTTACATGTTAGTGCTTTTGTTAGAAATGTTAAACAAGAAATGTTAACATCTGTCAGTCCATCCACAATCCCCAAAACATTGTCATTACACACTGCCTGCAGACTCAGGACTGTGTATCTGATCCCACATAATGAAATGGGAGGTCTTTAAAAGGGCTGTCTATCAGTTGAAACAGACTCAGTTTTAACTCTCACACTGGAGGAGGAGCACATCAGGCAGTGCTTTGAAGAACAGCACCACATGACAGTGTCAGATTTACTTAAAAGCGAATTCCTTTCTGCGGAGTGGAGGTGAATATAAGAAAAGGATCTCTTTGCTTCAATGTGTCTGACAGAGGAGTCTGATCTTTTCCATTGTCAAATACATACCAGATGACCATCCTTGTGTCAACCCTGACTCAGAGCAAAGTTAAGGTAGGTGAGAACATTTATCTTATCAGGATTAAAAAAGATGCCACTAGTATACTGAGTGTAATGCTTGTGTTAATCTCTATATAAAGTTATACGCTTGATTGTGCAGTGTGCTGACCTACATGGAAATATTGTGGATAGCATGGAGCAAACCAATCATGTGATAGATGGCATTTATATCATGTGCTCCTGCATTTGCCAAGTACCAGTCCCATTAATAGTTTTATTAGATAAAATTAATTTTATCATTTAGTATTTATCCTGGTAACTATTAATAGTACATCATGATAGTATTTAGAACTCACGTGAAACACAGTAAGAGTAACTCCTACAACCCCTTTTATTCAGAATATTGTTTTAAATTTACTTTAAAACCTAAAACTTTGATGGCATGGAACTTTTATTTTCCTTCTCGTCCTGGGAATATTTAAGTTTTATAACCCGCAGAACTTAATAAAAGTTCAATCACACAGCTCAACATTATATGAGGAACAGAACACCAAAAATAAAAGCATTACTTCTCTTTGTGGCTTTTGGAGAATTGTCTTTTGTGCCTTAATTCATCTCAGAAGTCGACTCAAGAGAAATAAATCTTGTTTTATTGTTTCAGTTCAGAGTTTAACTTCCATCTATGTTGACTATTTATTGCAAAAGCTGCATCAAACTTAGAAGTCAAGTAATGTCTGTGTGTTCAAACATTTTACCTTTAGTGTGAAGAGCATGTGCTTATCATACATGTTTTAATCCTTAGTGGAAAAATCTGGAGCCCATTTTACTGTTAAGTTGCCAAAAGGTGTTTGGTAGCTGGCATCTTTAGGAATCTGTGTGCCCTGCACAAGATTGCATGGTAGAGGGCACTATTTGACCAAAATTGAAAAGCACCAGGCTAGAGCTGCCTGAGGCCACACTCAGTCAAACATCAGTCACTACTAGTGTGCAGCAAAGAGACCCTTCTCAAGTTTTTTGAAACTTGACCTGAAACCCGATATTTCATCCAAGTCAAGATCCAAGTCAAGCAGTAGAGCTGTTAAACACAAACATTGTTCTTGGTGAAAAGAAACTATTGTTGTTACTTTTCACATGTAGATATTTTGGATGGAAAAAAAGTGCTATGACTCCTACTGTTCAAATTTTATTGCTAAGTTATGTGGAAATTCAATTTAAGTTTGCTTTGAACTTGTGTTTTCTTGGAAAATATTTTTAGATTAGAACAACATGGGTGGGTTCACTGAATTGGAGAGGGAGTGCTACAGTGTGAGATGTACATGCATGTTGAAATGTTAAGGACTGGCTGCCCAGAATGATGTTGTGGTTGAATTGTTTTTGAGTGTATTCTTTAGTTTACATTTTTTCATACTTAATCAAGGACTCACTTTTACTAGAACAGTACGGTTTTCATGTTGCATAAGTGTAAAATGTGGATGTGTCAGTTGCAGGTAAAGTGTCTGTGTGTGATAATGTTCCTGAGCTTCCCTCTGACTATGGCTGAGATCCCTGGTCCGTGCAGACACTCCATCACCAGGGAACACCTGCTGACAGTCAGGCAGCTGGTAGGTGTTGAAACAACATTAAAGCAATCATATTACATGGCCCACACTGAAATCTTCCTGTGTTTGTTTCTGCAGATGGATAACCAGTTGAGAAGTGGGTGTTCAATAACCTACACATTCATAGAACGGAGGAGTTTGGTGAGTAGTATAATTTTATGGAACTGTTTTTACCCAAACACCTTTGATTTAGACTTTCCATTAACTGGTTTGTGCCTTTCATGTTTATTACCTTGTGGTCTGATTTCCAACAGAGTAAATGTTGCTTTGTAAAAGCTGCATTGCCCTGGATCCTGGAGCTCCTTACCACCCACTTCAAATACATTCGGGGCTCAATCAATGACGGCTATGTTCAATCCCTGAGAGCACTCATCCTCAACATCTATTCTCAGAAATGTGTGCCTCAGATTAATGAAGAGGTTGAGGTGAGTCTGATTTTCTTAACAGTGAACTTGCTGTCTGTTTCCTCAGAATGAAGAGTTTCTTTTTTAAAAAAACATATTTTTTTTTAAATAT
Organism: Etroplus canarensis; assembly: GCA_015106775.1. Lineage (NCBI taxonomy): Eukaryota > Metazoa > Chordata > Actinopteri > Cichliformes > Cichlidae > Etroplus > Etroplus canarensis. The sequence goes on along the minus strand of VUQH01035979.1, from coordinate 1,707 downwards.
GAGGAATTTCCCAGCATGAGAAGATAAATCTGCAAATCCTTAAAACTATATTAAAGGTGTGTTTCTTGGCATCTGCTGCAGGATAAACCAGAGAGTTTTGAGATGCTCTACACAGGGTCTCCTTCAGATGCGTTACAGAAGGCTTCAGAAGTTTTGACTGTTTACTGGGAGCTAGTAACAATGAGTGACTCACCGGTTGACTGGAGATGCCAGCACGAATACACAGAAACCTTTGGCTCTTCCACAGAGATATACACAGAGTCACTCACCCAATATTTTACAGGTGAGAATCATACAGATTTGGGCATTTCTGTGATAAAGTACACAGATCTCTGGAGCCCCTGAGATTACAGATTATGTTTCCTTTTCTACAGACAGTTATGGTAGGAACTCTGTGCAGGCCTCTCAGAGAAAAGCGGTTGGTGACCTATACAAGCTGGGTTTCATCATCTCATCCATCTGTGGAGCACTGCTCTTAATTCTTACTCTCTACTGTTTCATCATACACAAGGTACCAGCACTTCTATTTAAAAAAAAAAAAAAAATGTATTTATTTTTTTTACAATCACGTGCCAGGCATTCCAGTCATATTGCAGTGAAGTAGGCCTTGGTACTCTGGGACACTCCCTTTTGTAGAAGCACCAGCCCTCCCTCACTGATACATACCAAGAAAAATAAAATAAAGTGAAGGCTGGAACACAGGTGTGTGCTGAGGTACTATTATGCAGCCACACATGCGTAAGCGTATTCAAATGACAGTTTTGCATTTTGCCCTTTTGTCCTTTTTTAAAAGTTATTTGGCACCATCAGCTGTTGCTTGACATGCAGACTGACTGAGAGCAGAGTGATTTTTAACTGGCTGAAGCTCACAATCCAAATCTGATTATTTTCACCCAGCCTAATCATGACCTCAACATAACTTTAGATCTAACCATCATTCATTTTCCAAAATTCAACTGCTGCTTTAAATAGCCTATTAAAAGCACTAAACTGAAAAAGAAGTGTAATAAGCAAACCAGTAAAGCAAAGCAGTGAAAGGGTGTGGTAAAAATGCTACAGAGCAATGGGTCTTCTAAAAGAACAGAGCTTAATTAAAAGGAGAAAAAAAATGAAAGTTTAACATCACTCTAGTTACACAACTGTGTTTAATACATAGGCTTGTTTTCCTTGTGATTCCTTATATTTTTCTGTATTTGGGCCACAATCAAAAAAATGTTTGGCTATGCATTCTTGGCATGTCGTTGCAGTTGGTGTGTGTGTGTGTTTTAACATTCATTCTGTGGGGAAATTAAATATGGTAACATAGCACTCTGATTCTTATAGGCAGAAGCAACAGTCGCCAAGAATTTGTACTCATGGGAAGGCTGGGAATGGTTTTGCTCTTGAAAAGAGTCTAAAACTGGGAAACGATAGTTGACAAAGATGTTTTTGTTTAGTGTCTTGTTAGAAATTTACAGTCACATTAGACCTCCTCCATAAAAGTGGGTAAATGCAAACAAACTGTACTAATTTAAGTTGCTCCTTTAAGTTCACATGGAAACCTTATCAGTATCATGATTACTTTATTGCCAAGAAGCTGGCTTCTCTCAGATAAGTCAATATGATCATAAATCGGATTTTAAGTTTCTAGGCAGCAACTTGCTAAACAAGCAGTATACACCAGGCTGGCAGACAACACTGGACATTAGTATGTGTGGCTGACTTTGC
>VUQH01035976.1:96071-108797 GCA_015106775.1 Etroplus canarensis | reverse complement strand
AGGAATGAGTACATCAGAGGGACAGCTCATGTTGAGAAGTTTGGAGAAAAAGTCAGAGAGGCAAGGCTGAGATGGTTTGGACATGTTCAGAGGAGGGATAGTGGATATATTGGACAAAGGATTTGAAGATGGAGCTGCCAGGCAGGAGGAGAAGAGGAAGACCACAGAGAAGATTCATGGATGTAGTGCAGGAGGACATGCAGAGGGTTGGTGTGAGGGAAGAGGATGCAAGGGATAGGGTGAGATGGAGGCAGATGATCCACTGTGGCGACCCCTAATGGGAACAGCCGAAAGAAGAAGAAGAAATAATCTAAAATTTCAGATAACCTAATCCTAATCCTATCCTCTCATTCTTCTGGCTACTTCTTTTAGGGGTCACCACACTGGATTATCCGTCTCCATCTCACCCCTTCATTCTGTTCTGTCAGACCAACCCTCTGCATGTCCTTCACTAGATCTTTGAATCTTCTCTGTGGTCTCCTCTGACTGCCTGGCAGCTCCAGTTTAGACTTAATTGCTCAATACATCTACTGTTCCTTCTCTGTACATGTCCAAACCATCTCTAACTTGTATGTCAAGTCTTATCTCCCAACCTGAGCTTTTCTTCTGATGTGCTCATTTCTAATCCTGCCCATCCTGGTCATTCCCAGCAAAAACTTCAGCATATTCAGTTCTGCCACATCCAGCTCCACCTGTCTTTTTGTCAGGGGCATCATGTCTAAACCATAAGTCATAACAGGTCTCATTAACATCTTGAAAACCGTCCCTTTCACTCTTGTTGCTATCGTTCTGTCACAAATCACCCTTCACACTCATTTCCACCTACTCCACCCTGCCTGCACTCTCTTCTTCATCTCTCTTGGGCACTGCTCTCCAAGCTCCAAATTTCTTTAATTAACCCTCCCCCCCAGGGATTATTAAAGGATTCTCATGATTCTCCCAAATCCAAAGTATGTGAGCCTTGCTTCTTTTACTTTGCCCCCAAACTGCTCACTGTCCCTCTGATTTCTAATCCAGTGCATCCTGGTCACTCCCAGTTTTAAAATCTCAACATCTTCAATTTTGCCACCTCCAGTTCTGCCTCCTGTCATTTTTTCAGTGCCACTGTCTCCAAATCATAAATGATAGCAGGTCTCACTAACATCTTGTAAACCTTCCCTTTCACTCTTGCTGTTATCCTTCTGCCAGAAATCACCCCAACACTCTTCTCTACCCACTCCACTCTGCCTGCACTCTCTTCTTCACCTCTCTTTTGCAATCTCTGTTTCTTTGGATAGTGGATCCCAGGTGTTTAAACTCATCCACCTTTGCTACCTCTACTCCTTGCATCACTAGCGCCACTTTCATTTGCACACATGTATTCTGTCTTGCTTTTACTGACTTTCATTTCTCTTGCGTCCAGTGCATGCACACCTCTCCACGCTCTTTTTCACCTGCTCCCTACTCTCACTACAGACTACGGTCCCTATTCTTTTTGCAGCTACTATTTAAATAGTCCACAGTCTCCTGGTTGTGTTAAACATTTTCTGTCAGTCAAACAACAACAGTACAGGAAATTCTCTCACAAAGGCTTATCTTTATTACAAGAGAAGATACACATATATATATACAGGAGACAGCAGCATACAAATACATGGATGAAAGAAGTTGGTTGGATATTTAGAAGCATTTCCTGTGGACAATGGAGGGACCAGCTTCATCATACTCCTGCTTACTGATCCACATCTGTTGGAAGGTGGAGAGGGAAGCCAGGATAGAGCCACCAATCCAAACAGAGTACTTCCTCTCAGGTGGAGCAATTATCTAGGGAAGGAATAAACACAATTTAAGTTGTTTTTTTGTATATGCTAATTTACTTCATCCATTAGTGTGATTTCCTCAAAACTTTGCAGTTCTCTCACCTTGATCTTCATGGTGCTTGGGGCCAGGGCTGTAATTTCCTTCTGCATACGGTCAGCAATACCAGGGTACATGGTAGTACCACCAGAAAGCACATTATTGGCATACAGGTCCTTACGGATGTCAATGTCACATTTCATAATGCTGTTGTAGGCGGTCTCATGGATTCCAGCAGACTCCATACCTGGCAAAAAACAAGCAAAAACAAACGTTAGTTTTGTAACAAAGAAAAATACTGCATTAATCAGGCATAGGAGTTGAACTCACCAATGAAAGAAGGCTGAAAGAGGGTTTCTGGGCAACGGAAACGCTCATTACCAATGGTGATGACCTGACCATCAGGAAGCTCATAGCTTTTTTCCAGGGAGGAAGAGGAGGCAGCAGTGGCCATCTCATTCTCAAAATCAAGAGCCACGTAGCACAGCTTCTCCTTGATATCACGCACAATCTCACGTTCAGCTAAGGAGCAGAAAATTCAAACATTTAGGAAAAACAAATGTGCATATGTGATACATAAATCAAACTAATTAATCAAGATAGCACAGTCCTACCAGTTGTGACAAAGGAATAGCCACGCTCGGTCAGGATTTTCATCAGGTAATCAGTTAGGTCACGACCAGCCAGATCCAGACGCATGATGGCATGCGGGAGAGCATAACCCTCATAAATAGGGACATTGTGGGTTACGCCGTCGCCAGAGTCCAGCACAATACCTTCAGCAAGCAAATAAGAGCAACAGTTAGACAAGTGTCCATGCCTGTGAAAGTGAGGCAGTTAAATGTTAGTCTGTCAGCTTCAGCTATGTCACACATCATTAACTATACGATGTTGCTGACATCAATGGGCACACATCCTGCTGAAGAGGAATTAACACCCCCACTTGACAAGGAGACAGATGACAGACACTATCAGAGAGTAAATGATGCCCAATTTCTCACTTGCACAGCATCTGTATTTTAAGTTACTGAATAACTGATCACAGACTCAATTAGGATTCGAGTTTACTGACCAGTGGTACGGCCAGAGGCATACAGAGACAGCACAGCCTGGATGGCCACATACATGGCAGGAACGTTGAAGGTCTCAAACATAATCTGCAAGAAAAAGCATGAGAAAAAGTTTAACAGTCCAAGTACGAATGGGATATAAAACAGCTGATTGGTGGGTCTAAATACCTGGGTCATCTTCTCCCTGTTGGCTTTGGGGTTCAGGGGGGCCTCTGTGAGCAGGGTGGGGTGTTCCTCAGGAGCTACACGCAGCTCATTGTAAAAGGTGTGGTGCCAGATCTGATAGAGAAACAAGAACAAGTCTGAAACAACTTACTAAACAACAACCAGGTCTGCTGAAGGAAGCACCAAATGTGAAATTAGGCAAGCTTTTAGTATGATATGTGACCAGGCTGTACATTCTCAAGGATAAGAAGGGTTATCATAATCAAAATACTTTATTAATCCAGAGAGGGGAAATTACTAAGCTGGCATGAATGTTTTAAATGAGTCTTTCTGTCATCACAAACCTTCTCCATATCATCCCAGTTGGTGATGATGCCATGCTCGATGGGGTACTTCAGCGTCAGGATACCCCTCTTACTCTGGGCCTCATCACCGACATAGCTGTCTTTCTGACCCATACCCACCATCACACCCTGAAGGAAGAAGTATGAGAGAAGGAATAAGACACATGACAATGCTGTTACTTTTCATGCTTAGACTCAATAAGACAGTTTTTTCCTTGAGCATAGGTCTACCTGGTGGCGGGGCCTTCCAACGATGGAAGGAAAGACAGCACGGGGAGCGTCATCTCCAGCAAATCCAGCTTTGACCAAACCAGAGCCATTGTCGCACACAAGAGCGGTAGTCTCATCGTCGTCACACATGATGAGGCTTTGCTGGGGTTATCTAAAATTTGGTAAGAAGGTTAAGGCTGGGTTTTAGAAGCAGCTGCCTAAATTAGCCATCATATAATGCATAAAATGAAGGCCTGTTACTGGAGGGCTGATGATGTGATGAAATGAAAAGCATTTAGAGACAGAATCATTCAGTCCCCCATGTGATTAATATATACTAGGTGTAGTCGCCAGTGCTTTGAGGACTTGCCAACACTATTCTTATGGTATTATCACTATCAAATACTACACAACCCAATTTAGTGGGTGCTATAGAGCTAATTAGATGTGGATGGATGCTATTTTTGTCCACGCCTTGTCATAAACTCCTGATACCATATCTCCACAGCCATGATTGTTCCTGGGACATCTAGGAGCTGCTGAGGTAGCACCAAAAAGGGCCACAACAGAGAGACCTGTGAGCTATTTTAAGCTCAACACCCCCACTGTGATTAACAGGGTGAAACAAGTGACACATGGAACTCCTGCTATTTCAGGTCAGAGAGAAGTGCCAGACCACCACCCATCTGTCTGCACACTGTGACACTTACATTTTACTACTTGACTCTGTGCCCCAGCTGCCTCTAAAGTTAATTCATTGAGTCACTGGTAAATTTAACCATCTTCCTCTCAGAGTTTCTGAACTTTAATACTCCAATATAACATGTCTGAGTATTATTTCTTTCTAAAGAAGCTTTGTACACATCCTCCTTTTGATATTTATTCAGCATCACATGGAAATCAAGCCATCACAACCGGCAGGATTCAGTAACTCCAGCTTTCACTGTGCTCCACAAATCCAGTCAGCAATTACAACTTGGGAAAACTCTTAGCTGTGGTAACATAATCTATCCATTTGTATAACATCAACTTAAAACTGCAAGAAATACCCTTCCTGAAAGTAGGCAGACAACAATGGCATAGTTATCTTCAGTAATTCAAAGAGCCAGTCTGTGAAATGTACTCACCAAAGTGTACTGGAACACAGATGCTTCCTCTGGGATGAAGGTTCTCAGTGAGGAGAGCCCCTTAAATAAGACCTATGCTGGGTCTGGGGACCAGGGGCGGGCCTAAGGGTTCACACAATTCCAAATAAGAGCTGCCAGCAAAAATCCTCCCCTAGAAAAGTGTGTTTTACATACATGGAAGAGATTTCTCTACAGTGAACTCACTTCTCTGTCTGGCATTTTTACATGCTATGTTTAAGTGAGTTAGTCTTACTTTTAGGTATTACTGGATGGTTGGGGTTGAATCTGTGATGTTATTGGGTCATTATCCTGAATGAACAACTGAAAAAAATGTTCAGAGGCTGGCCTTTATAGGTTTTAGAGTATATATTTTAGAGTATTTTAAATAAATCAATCATTTTCTACATTGTAAGTATCATCTGATTTCCATTAAACAACATGAACATTAATGCCAGCTCTAAAAGGAATGGAGAGCTGTGTAATTTCTTCATAGCATTTAATGAATATCAGATTCAAGATGGGGTTTTGTTTACTGTAAAATGCTGTATTTTCTGTTATTCTGATGCCTACACACATATGTCACACATCCCTCAGAGATTTTGCTGAACTCATAGCCATCTAGAGGGTCCATTATGTTCACCCAGTCAGGACAGCCTCACTGGTGCCTTGTTAAGGAGATGAAAACATTATATATGTCTGTGAACCACTCTGCTGGTATGTGCGCTGAGTCTCAGTGTGTGTGGAACAGCTGATGATCTTGCCAGCAGGGCTCTGTATGTAATCTGGCTGCCTGAGTGCTCTGTGTCAGTGCTCTGTCCTGATTGGCTCAGCTGTCTCCTTATAGGGTTATGGTTAGTAACAGAGTCATTAGTGAGCAGCCACTGAAGTTCCCAAGCATGCAAAGAGGAGTTCCTTATTTGTGCCACTCACAGCTTAGGGTACATTTTCCTTTATATATACACTGAAACCTATGATATAATACACTCATCTGTGCACGAATGATACATTCACCGTAATGTTTGCAATAGAATAACACTATTCCCCAAAAGAAATATATATCCCATGTAATAGCATTAATTTACTAGCAATGACTAAAAATATTCAGGCCTTCATGTAAGGATGAATAACTCAGATGCAAAAATGTATAGGCCATAATATGTGGAGTATATTATGGCTAAAGGAATGTAAACCCATTCTTCTGCTCCACACTGCCCCACCAAACACTATTTATAGCTGTATCTCCACAGATAGGAGCTGGATGCAGTTAAAGCATCTCATAGTTATCTGCATCACAAAGAAGACTTTTAATAGACTGGATATATATTGTTTTTGATACATGAAAATAAAGTGTGATTCAAGGATAGTCTTTTCTATCAAGCAAAAGGAACAAGCAGCATTAAGTCTTGAATTGTCAGGTTATGTCAGAACTATTATGCATATTATTTTGGGAGAACTACAACTCCATCCATCCTCTATTCATTCATTTAAAGTAGCACCAAGCTTACATGCTACATAACTTATTTAGTTTAATTTCTTCTCACTTTGAATTTGATGGCAGCAACGTGTTTCAAAAAAGCTGGGACATGGGCAAGTAAAGCTTGCAAACATTCTCTGGGAGTGTTTTAATTTAAGATGAACTGAGACAAAGTTGAAAACTTTCTTGTGATTTGATCAATGAAATTTGCCTTTCAGCTACTGCCTTGTATTCTACACCAAGGGGTCGCCACAGCAAATTATCAGTATCAGAATACTTTATTAATCCCCGGGGGAAATTGGCAGCAGCATTGTACCTTCGGCTGCTCCCTCATATTCTCCCTAAGGGGTTGGCATGGTGGATTAATCAACATCGGTAATTCGGCAGACATTTTATGCTGGATGCCCTTCCTGACACAGCCCTACATGGTGAGACGGGCTTGTGTCCCCACCTGGAACTGAACCAGGGATCTTTCGCTTGTAAGGCAAATATGCAAACCACTATCAATCAAAATTCAAAATTATTCCTGAAAATCACGGGTGTCATATCCTCTGGCACTAAAGAGGATTGGGACTAACTGGTTTGTTTTCAGCACACAGTTCAAAAGCCATGTGTGTTGCCATTCAGATGCAATATTTTGTTAATTTCAGCAGTACAATCCCAAACCACAGACTGCATGTATTGTAACAGCATGGCTCCATTGTAAAAGAGTCCAGTAAAATGACCTGACTGTACACTGCGTGCACAATTTTTAGGCAAGTGAGTATTTTGACCATGTCATCATTTTTATGCAGACTTTCCAACTGCAAGCTGTACTTGAATACCTGTTGGATTTAAGCATATGAGGTGATGTGCATATTTTTATTTGTCTTTGAGTTGTGTAATAATTCTGTGCACTGATAGTTGCCTGCCACGGGGCGGCCATGGTGCAGAGGTAGAGCGGTCGGCCTCTGATCAGTTGATTGCAGGTTCGATTCACACTCAGCCGGCCCGTGTGTCGATGTGTCCTTGGGCAAGACACTTAACCCCACGTTGCTCCTGATGGCTTGGTTAGCGCCTTGCATGGCAGCTCTGCTGCCATTGGTGTGTGTGTGTGAATGAGTGTAATTGTAAAGTGCTATATAAGTGCACACCATTTACCTCAAACAAAAGCCAAAACTGCACTTTCACTTCCTTAAATATGCAAGTTTGAGGTTTATTAACAGTTTGGATTGACTAAGAGCACTGTTGTTGTTAAATAGTAAAACTAATCCTCAAAAATGAGGTGCACAATGTAGTCCAAAAATGTCACCCAGTTAAAACTTTGGTACATTATGCCATGAAAAATATGACCAGTGAAGTGTTGAGCAGCTGAACTCTAAAAATCAAGCAAACTACAGAATCTGTCTTCTCAGCTGTTAAAAGAAGAGGTGAAGAAACACAGTGGTAAACATGCCCTGTCCCCACCTTTTTCAAGCACGTTACAACAAATTCAAAAAAGCACTTGTGACCCATTTTTTTTTAGAAAACAGCATTTCTCTGATTCAGCATTGGATTTGTTGTCTTTGCACTGTTTTCAAATCAACACAGGGAATCAGACACGTTCAAAGCTTTGATTTGTTTTTATTTTAAGTTTCCACAGCTTCCAATGACTTTTGAATTGGATGAGGTTGCCGTTAAACTGTTACTCTAATTTATTTGTGAAAATAGTTGGTGAAACGTTAACTATTCATGATGCACTCTTATAAAGTGCTGCAAAAGATAATGTTTGTGAAATTGTTCCTAAGCAGGATTCATGCAACACACACGGATCACACTGTATTTTAAAGTCCCTGGTTCAATTCCAAGTGGGGACACATGCCCCTCCCACCATGGAAGGTTGGGTCAGGAAGGGCATCCGGTGTGAAACTTCTGCCAAATTACCGACCTCTTGGAGAGAATACAAGGGAGTAGCCGAAAGTACATTGAACTGAACTGAATTTTAAAAAATCATCATGTTTGTGCTATAATTTCATAAATTCAACACAAAACAGTTTTATTATAATGAAAATTGAGAGTGGTCACACATGCTAAAAGTTACACTTTCAGACTCGAGTATGTTTTGCTGTTCCGTACATTATTATTAGTTTTGGTTAGAATTGTTTAAATTGTTAAAAAAAAAGTCTCTTGATGGTAAAGCCTGTCGCCCCGTGCCAGTATAATTACTGCCCTCTAGAGGCCGTCTTCGAGAAAGCAACGTGGTGACGTTTAAAGTGCGACACGCAACTCGGAACGGGGCTTGCGCCACACGCAGCAGTTGTTATGGTAGTCTACAGTGTGCTAAGTTGGTGTTTAGTGGGAAACGGCGCTTTATGACAGTGAGCTGTTTAGCTGTTGAGGGTCGAGTTTACAAGGTCAGAAGAGCAGGCGGCAGTGAGTGCAGCGCTGAGGCTGCTTGCTGAGCGGGTTCGCTTCCTCCTCCCGTTTGACTGCTGAGAGTGTGAGGACGGGGGAGCTGCCATGTAGTCAGAAGAATGAGCAGTCAGCGCACTCCGACAGACGGGACTGAAGACTACACGGTGCAGCAGGAAAATGAACTAGAAGCCCTAGCGTCTATTTTTGGAGATGATTTCAAGGATCTGCGGAGCAAGGATCCGTGGAAGGTAAACGTTAGCGGAATGAGTGGCCTTAAAGTGAGCAGATAACTGCTAAGAGTTGACATAAACTGTGGCGATGGTGCGTTATCACCGAGGCTCCTGTCAATTGGTTTTCAGGTTAAAAGGCCACCGGAGGTGTTCCTCTGCCTGCGGCCCAAGGGGCTAAACAATGGACAGGAGTGCTACGTGACAGTGGACCTGCACGTCAAATGTCCTCCCACGTATCCGGACGTGTGAGTACAGACACCTTTTCTTTGATTTAAAATCTCCTTCGTTGTCCTTAAACTGCAAGGTGGTCCATACACACTGCATGTGTGGACATGGTACTGAGCACAGTTGCCGAGTGCTTTGGCACATAGTGCCTACAAGTCCCCAACGCTCTGCTGACTCAGCACCTGCAGAGTTCCAAACATCTTCTGGCATTAACATCAGCACAAAAACTGTGCAGCGAGAGCTTCATGGTAAGGATTTCTGTGGCCAAGCAGCTGGATCTATGATCAAGAAGTGCAATGTCACACATGTTCTGTGGAATCATGCTTTCTTTGTAGCAGTCTGATGGACTAGCTGGGGTTGGGTAATACCAGAAGAACATTACCTGATTTAGTGCACTGTGCCAGCTGTAAAGTTTGGTGGAGGAGGGATAATGACATGGGCTTGACCTGGGCCCCTTTGTTCCAGTGAACAGAAATAACAATTCTTTAGCTTACCAAGGACCTTTTGTGTTCCAGCATTACTGTGCCCCAGTGCATTAAAAAAAAAGGTCAATAAGGGCATGGGTGGGTGAGTGGTGGAAGACCCTGGCTGGCCCACAAAAAAAGCCTGACCTCAACCCTGTCGAACGCCTTTTGAATGAACTAGAACAGAGAATGTGAGCCAGGCTGTCTTGTCTAACATCAGTGTCTGACCTCACTAATGCTCTTCTGGATAAATGGGCAAAAATACCCACAAGCACACTCCAAAATCTTGTAGAAGGGCTTCCAAGAAAAGTGAAAGCTGTTATAGCTTCAAAGGGGGTACCAACTCCACGTTAGTGTGCATGAATTTAGAATGGGACATCATTAAAGCTCCTGTAGGTGTAATGTAGACGTGGCCCAGTACTTTTGTCCATATTGCATAAGCCTGTCTCCAAATACTGTTCTGAAAATAATTAAAGCTTGGAAAACTTTGAAGAAGTATATCTTTTATCACAGTCTCAGAATCAGAATTGGAATACTTTATTAATCCCAGTGAGGGGAGTTGCTTTTGTTACAGGTGCTCAGTTAATTATAAATAAATATAAATACGAAAGACAGGAAAAAAATGAAGATATAACTATAGAAACCTGTATGTAAAAAGTGCAATATATAATATAATAACTACAAGGTTAAACAATACTATATGTAATATATAAAAGATATGGCCATAATGGTTTGGACATGTTCAGAGGAGGGATAGTGGATATATTGGACAAAGGATGTTGAAGATGGAGCTGCCAGGCATGAGGAGAAGAGGAAGACCATAGAGAAGGTTCATGGGATGCAGTGAAGGAGGACATGCAGAGGGTTGGTGTGAGGGAAGAGGATGCAAGGGACGGGAGATGGTCTGCTGTGGCAACCACTAATGGGAGCAGTTGAAAGAAGAAGACACAATATGGCCATGAAAGAAATGGTCCATGGAGGAGTTGTAGAGTTTGATGGTTACAGGCAGGAATCATTTCTCTTGGCGTTTTGTGGTGCATTGTTGTACTATTGCTGAACATGCTCCTGTGCCTGTCCAGCATGTCAACTTCAGACTGAATTACACTTTTCCTTTTTGTCATTTCTCAACTGTGTATTTTCAGTCATGAAACAAAAGGATTAAAAATGCAAGTCTAAAGTGTTTAAATGGCACACACGCACCCTTCACCCTGTATTTCAAAGGTATGTCCCCAGAATGTAGTGGTTTACACATTCGCCTTACAAGCGAAAGGTCCTGGTTTCGATTCCAGGGTTGGACACAAGCCCTTCTCACTATGGAGGGTCTCTGCCAATATTACTGAAGCGGATTAATCCACCGTGGAAACCCCTTAGGGAGAATACAAGGGAGCATCTGAAGATACAATGCTGTGCTTATTTTGCCGGGCTGTGGGTGAAGCAGAGGTATCTTGTGATACAAAATTCTGATTTAGAAATCAAACATTCACTTCTTCAAAAGAATGATTGCTTCAGGGTAAAAAAAAACAAACCCTGATCTAGTTAGGAGTCTGGGATTGGTGGAACTTTATTTATTTTGAATATTCTTGGTTTTATCACCAAGCAAAATATGTGTGTATCACTAAGAAGTGTCAAATACTAAAAGTTAAATGTTTGACTTTGCTTGACCCGGCACAATGTGCTTCATATCATTCAGGCCCTACATCTGAATTATAAAAACAGCAACAATTTAGGAAAACATGCGTTAACAGATTTTGTTTAGTATGAAATTGGACAAGGCCTACAAGTTCTTTAAACTGACAATTTTTTAACTGACTTGTAGCTTTAAAGAAACTAATCTTTATTCTGTCCACATGGGCTCACGTGGTTAGTAAGCCCTTAAAGAAATTGTGGCTTTTTAGGGATTCAGGGTGACTTGTCTCATCTCTCTGTTGGCAATGCAAGCTAAATTCAGAACAAAGCTCCAGTGTAGAGTTTTAAATGTCATCTTGTGATCATGAAGTTTGACTAACATAACATTTTTGGACACCAACAGGCCTCCAGAGCTGGAGCTGGAGAATGGCAGAGGCCTGTCAAATGAAAACCTCAAGAATCTGCAGACTGAACTAAACAAGCTGGCAGCAGCACGATGTGGAGAGGTGAGAATGCACAGACAAATACACTCATGTGGTCACACACACACACACACACACACACACACATACACACACACATACATACATACATACATACAGATTCCATTAACTAACTTGTCTGTCAACTTAGGTGATGATTTATGAGCTAGCAGATCATATTCAGGGTTTCCTGAGTGAGCACAACAAGCCTCCGTCACGTTCCTTCCATGAAGAGATGCTGAAGAACCAGAGGAGACAGCAGGAGAAACGAGCCCTGGAGGAACAGCAGAGGATGGACCAGCGACGCAAGCAAGACGAACAAATGGTTAGGAGGAAATGGATGGCTAAATGGGTTTTATTTAAGGACGTGCAGTAATTAAATTCTAGAGTAATTTGTCTGGCCCAGTCACAGACTGCCTACAGTCATGAGGAAAAAGGAAGTACACCCTCAGTTTTAAGGTTTTACATATCAGGACGTAGTAAAACATCTGGTCTTTAGCAGGTCTAAAATTAGGTAAAAGAACCTCAGATGAACAGCATGTGGACGTCCATAGAAATTTACCACAAGGTTAGGCTATGCAATGCTCAGAGAAACAGCTTATCGGCGCAAATACCTCATACTGACTGTCAAGTACAGCGGTGGGGGGGTGATGATTTGGGCTTGTTTTGCGGCCATGAGACCTGGGCACATTGCAGTGATTGATTCGAACATGAACTCCTCTGTAAAGTCCCTGTCACATGTAGACAATTTAACAAGCATTTGCCGATGTAGGAAAGAAATCTGTTAATACGCTGGCATACGTCGATTAAGTTATTGGCAAGTTTTGTATGATTTAAGAGCACGTTGAAGTATGCTGGTATACGTCGTAGTACGGTGAGGTTGTCGTAAAATTTTGAGCATGCACAAAATTTCCGATGTTTGCCAGCGGATGGCTTTTATGTCCACCATACGCGGGCCAACTATTTCAGGTAACTACCTCATGAAGCTCATCGAGAAAATGCCAAGAGTGTGCAAAGCAGTAATCAAAGCAAAGGGTGGCTATTTTGAAGAATCTAAAATATAAAACATGTTTTGAGTTATTGCACACTTTTTTGTTCAC
>VUQH01035976.1:0-85430 GCA_015106775.1 Etroplus canarensis | reverse complement strand
AAACTTTTTCCCTCTTTTTTTTTTTTTTTTTTTTTTTCCATTTTAGATGGGGTTTGCAAGATTCATTGCCCGCAACAATATAACACATCTAAAGAGGTAAAGATAACAATAATGCTCAGTAATTTTGACAGAATTTTTATGCCTCCCCTGCAGAGGCTTTGTGTTATCAGGTTGTCTCTCATCCATCTAAATCTAAATCTTGTTAGTATAACAGGAGTTGACTTGTTTGCTGCAATATTTGCCTAACTTTGTGTGGTTACCACCTATGATAGGTAGAAGATCTGACCACATTCATGAGATCGTTGGGTCAAAATTCAAAGTCACAGAGAGTCCACTGTGGGAGCTGACTGGGCTGCTGGCTCATTACCAGTACCTGTTATGGTTAATCACTAGGCTGGGTAGAAGAATTGAGAATATTTTGGAAATCACGAGGTCAGAGGTTAGGGTTGCAGGGGTTGGCCATTGATAATCTAACTACCGCCATAGGAGCTTACTGGGCTCCTGGATTCTTGTCAGTGCTTTTTATGGTTAATCACCATAATGGGTTGAAGAACTGATAACATTTGAGGTCCATCCTTCTTTGTAACAAACGGAAGGATGGACCTCAAATGTTATCAGGATAGTTTCCAAACTTGGTGTGGTTAAGACCTGTGATGGGTAAAACATCTGATTGCGTTTACAATATTGTGGGGTCAAAGGTCAAGGTCACACAGGGTCCATTTTAAGGTGAAGAAACAGATATATTAGTAGACACATGTTGGCTGTGTTCTTGGCATTTCATTTTGCATGTTAATACACACAATTTTTTTTTCTTTTTAGTAATTATAACGCCCATTTGGAGGTAAATCTTTTCTTTTACAAAGTTCTTATCAATCGTTGAAAGCAACAAAGTTAATTTGCGTGTTACTCTTTTTATGCCAATGGTAAAACATAACCTGCTATTTTGTATTTTAGATTTTTTTTTTAATGCTTATATGTCTACCATCAGTACTCCACCAGTTTTTCTTTCTTTCTTGAAAACTCCTTTAACATATGTAGTTGCAGTCACGAACATGGTGATGTCTGTGATACAGTAGGTCAATGATACACCGACAAAAACTAATTTAGACAGCTCATCAGTCAGACTAATGCATTGTGCTGGTCAGATTAGATTAATCTCAGTAAATCTTGTAACTTCACTAATATGCACCAATATTGAGAAATTGAAAATGTTTAGTGAATGCGGTGCATTTTCATGTATCTGCTGAGAAAACTTAACATGCGTATTCGTACTGGATGTGTGCTACTTTTCATCTTTTTTAAGGTATAGCATTGAACGAGTGTTCCGCCCCAGGAAGCTGGATCGTGCACACCCGAGGGAACTCCTTGAGTGTGCCTTTGACATCGTTTCTCCTGTTACCAACAGCCTGCTCCCTGATGCAGAGACCATTTACACTATCTCTGAAATAATCCAGGAATTCCCTGTGCTTCAGGTTACACACATTAATTCCTTGTGTTTTTAATGTTGCTCGTGATTCTCGTTCTGACAAAATAGTTTGTTAAAGGGTTAGATGTATGATAATTTATTTTTTTATCAGATGCCATTAGCTAAACCCTAACCAGTTGATTATTTTCCCCTTTACTTCCCACTCACATTCCTAACATACCAAAGTAAGTGTAAGCCTGACAGATTTACACTGTGCTTATTGTTTACATAGTAAATCTGTTATGCACAGCTTTGTCAACTTCCTTCCCTCCCTTCCAGTACAATCCATTTCCTGTCCACATCCATTCCATTGCTGCGTCAGTCTCCAGTCGCAGCTCTTTTTGCATGCTTTATGAACTCAGTCAACCTTATGTCTGGCCTCATAGATCCTGTTTCTGATGCTCTCCACCACCCAGCTATTTATGTGAAAGCTTTTAAGAATATGCGAGTCAGACAGAATGAAAAGGCATCCGGAAATGACAGTCATTATTCAATGAGATGCTCATTGTACAGTAGTATTTTAGTTTTTGACTGTAAGTGCATCTGAGAAGGTTAAAGGTTGTGTTTGTGATTCCAGGAGAGGAACTATAACATTTATCTGAATCACACCAGCCTGTTGAAGGCCATCCTGCTCCACAGCGGGGTCCCGGAGGACAAACTGAGCCAGGCCTCTAACATATTGTGTGATCTTATGGTCGGTATAGGTCACATGTTACACATGCAGTCCACGTTGTATGGCTGTTATTGATGGTTTGCTCAACTGCAGTTAGAGCAGCAGTGGTGACATTTTTTTTACCTTTTTGTCTGTATCTGGTCCAGAGCGAGAAACTGACCAAAGGTGAAGTGGAGGCGAAGTTCTGCAACTTTTCACTGTCGACCAACTGTGTGAGTGTTCACTAGGTGTATCAACTTTCTGTAAATATATTCAGCACACTTGGAGCTTGTCTGAGGTTTGCCATCAAGGCTTTGTGCCAGGCAGGGTCTCTGCAAGACATAGTTAAAATTGCGGAAGGGTGTATTTTAACTCAAACAGTGATCTTTTCCTGAACCTAAACATGTAGTTTTGTTTCCTGCCTAACTGCAACTGAAAACATATAATACAAAAGAAAACATCGCTTTCTGGAAGAATACCTTGGAGGTAAACTTCTACCGTGAGCACACTTGTACTCGATCAAACAAAGATCTGTCTTCCTCTTTTACTTTCAGTTGCAAACTCTGTACAAATACATAGAACAGAAGGGGAGTCTGCAGGACTTGGTGCCTCTGCTGACATCACTCACCAAGCAAAAAACTGCTGTCACCCAGCTGGCCAAGCAGGGTCTCAAGGACCTGGAGGAGCTCACTGTGCTTCTTCGCAAACTACAAATTAAACTGAGGGTGATATGGAATCTGAACGATAAGAAAACAGCTGCTGTGCGTGTTTTACTTCTTTTAATACAGCTATATCTTCTTTATAGGTAGTGATCAACTTAGGCTTAGTGTACAAGGTGCAACATCACTCGGGAGTCATCTTTCAGTTTGTGGCTTTCATCAGAAAACGCAAACGGACTGTACCAGATATACTGGCGGCTGGAGGACGTTATGACCACTTGGTAGGTTTTACATTCATTCCACATTCCACAAAGTAAAGCCGAGTCACGACTAATATCTGCAACTGGTATTTGAACAATATGAGGAAAAGTTTTCATTCTTCATATGCATGTATCTGAACCATATTTTTTCCATATCAAATGTACTCTTTCTGACTGTATTTTATTAAATCCATATGAAACCATGTTAGTAAAGCAGTTTTCTTGCTGCTTTTATGTGGTTTATTCTCTGCTCTACTAGATCATGGAATTTCGAGGGCCAGTTTCCAAAAGTCCTGTCACTGGTGCAGTGGGGGCCAGTGTCGCGCTGGACAAAGTCTGTGCTGCTATAGCCAGCATGGAGGAGCCAGTGAGAAACACACGCACACACAGACACACACAGACAGACAGACAGAGATCTAACATTACTAATTATTATAATGAGGGAGCAGCAGACAGTTTCATATTTAATGATGGCTTTATGCTGCAGTCGGCCACCACACAGCTACTTTTAGAAACATGTTAATAACTATGATCACTACATCTCTCGACTCCATGGAGTTATTTTTGGAAGTGCATCGTTTTCTATATTTTAGATTAAGATTGTAAAATGTTGTGCCCTGACAAATCCATGCACATATAAACACCTGGAATTACTCCTTTGCTACACCCATAATGCTTTAACTGCACTTCTCCGCATCTATAATATCTTGACTTGAATGCATTTTCAGATTGTTGCTGTGTGTGACCGTATTTGTTGTTGTTTGTGTCAGCCGACAGTGAGCTCTTGTGATGCACTGGTGGTCCCTGTGGGCCACTCTTCAATGCCCAGAGCTATCAGTGTAGTTCAGAAATTGTGGAGCACCGGCATCTTTGCAGACATCAGCTATGATGCATTACAGGTTGGTAGCTTATCATGTTGGTTTGACCTATAAAAACCAAAACAAGCTGATTTGGATTTAAAGCTGTTCTTTAGAATTTTGTGTAAACAAAACTGTTTATGTATTGTGTTTACCCTTGAGATTTGAAATAATTTACATCGTCATTCAGGATTTATTAAACCAAATTTTTAAAAAAAATTTTTAACCTGTGTCGTTTACATCCAAATTAATTTGCTAGCTGCCTCCTTCTGCTCTGCCTTTACTGGTGTTGCTCCTCTACCCAACAAGCATTTTCAAAGTGGACCCATTCTTTTTTCCTTGTCTTTTGGTCTGTCTGAAAATACATAAAGTTATTTATACACTATATGGTCAAATGTATTGGGCTACACCCTTTAATCATCAAATTCAGGTGTTTCATTCGATCCCTTTGTCACAGGTGTATGAAGTCAGGCATCTACCCATGGAGTTTGCCTTTCAAGTATTTTTGAAGAATGGGTCATTCTAAAGAACTCACTGAATTTCAATGTGGTACTGTAATCAGATGCCATGGTGGCATCAATCAGTTTGAGAAACTTATTCTTTCCTATATACTCCACAGTAATCAACTGTAATTTGGATTATTGCAAACGGGAAGCACGTAGTGTGTAAAAGTCACCAACTTTCTGCTTACTCAATAACTGCAGAGTTCCAAACCTCCCCTGGCATTAACATCAGCACAAAAACTGTGCACTGGGACCTTCATGGCTTGAGTTTCCGTGGCTAAGTAGCTGCATGCTAGCCTTACATCAACAAGCACAATGCTAAGCATCCACCAAGGAGCATAAAACACACGATCACTGAACTTTAGACATGTGGAAACATGCTCTGTGGAGTGACAGATTATGCTTCTCCATGTGGCAGTCTGATGGATGAGTCTGGGTTTGGCAGATGCCTGGAGAACTTTACCTGCCTGACTGCATTGTGGCAACTGTAAAGTTTGGTGGAGGAACAATAATGCTGTGGGGTTGTTTTTCTGGAGTTGTCCTGGGCCCCTTAGTTCCAGTGAAGGGAAATCTTAATTCTTCAGCTTACCAAAACATATTTTGAACAGTTCCTCCAAACTTGTGGGAACAGTTTAGGGAAGGGCCTTTTTTGTTCCAGTATTACTGTGCATCAGTGTAAAAAGCAAAGCTAGCCAGGCCCCCTCGTCCAACATCAGTGTCTGACCTCACAAATGTTCTTCTGGATGAATGGGCAAAACTTCCCGTACACACTCCAGATTTTGTAAATGGTCTTCCCAGAAGAGTGAAAGCTTTTATAACTGCAAAGGCAGGACCAACTCCATATTAATGCCTATGGCTTCAGACTGAGGTATCATCAAAGCTCCTGTAGGTGTAATGTGTAGGTGGCCAAACACTTTTGCCCATAAAGTATATTTATTATATGCAAAGACAGTGTCAGAATGCAATCAAAAATTATGTAAAAACCCAGAAAGGTCTGAGCAATTCAGGAACAAGCCTAAATATATCTCAGCTATAGGATACAGAATCCATTTCTCACTAAGTCACAAGCTTACGGTTTCTTCTGGACAAATATTCCATATTACTGTACATGCAGAATATATGAAGTATGTGTTCATCCACAGGCAAGTATGTAACAGAGCTTTCATAATGGTCTAAATTTGAACACATTGTCTATTTTTTTCCTCTTTGGTCGCATTTATGAATAGACTATGTTAAACTTGTGAACTCCTGAGCCTACACTTGTCGTGTAGTATTCTAATCTCTCCTACAGAGGGCAACACTTGACTTCCGTTTTGAAGAAACAGATCCTCGTTTTTTTTAGAAGCAGACAAAGTGTGAGAGCATAAGAAATAGTAAATACCCCAGAGAATGAGCTTCACTTTGTGGCTGCTTTTGAAAGAGGCTTACTGGCCATAGTGGGGCAATATAACAGAGTGATTTTTCTACAAAAATCAACATATGCTAAACACACTTCCAATAAAGTCTTTAGATAGGAGCATGTTAGCAATTACAGTACAGTGATTGGAGGCTAGCCGAACTGACATCAGTCCCCTCAAAGTGAAGCTCTTTATCCCTTGGTCCGAAACTTCTGATGCCATGCCTCTGTCACATTCTTCATGTTTATGTGACCAACTGATCTCTGCTCTGTTTGTGCATGTTCACACAAATAGTCTCTCTGGCATAGCTCTTTCCCCACATTTTAAAGCTCCGTCTGTTTTTTCCCTCTACTCTTTATAACCTATTGTTATCTCAACGTTCCACTTCTGTAGTGAAGTGTTTGTTTTAATGGCCTTCATTGTCTTTTGTACTGGCGCTGGACAAAAGTACTTGGCCACCTTTATTTTCTCAGAAGTAATTGGGAAAAGTTGAGTTTGGCTGAAAATGTGTAGCATCACATTCCAAATTACCAAGAGTGTTTGAATGTGTTTTAATAGATTATGTATTCAGGTCTTGAGCAGTATAGTGCTGGTGAGAACACCATGTTCAAACCACCTCGTTGTTTGGCCTCACCAGACTTTCTAGCAGTGTTTACATGCTGACCTCTTAACAGACAGAATTTGAAGTCTTAATTCATCCTGATGAGGCGATTCCACTCTTTTAGATTTTATTAGACAGATATGGCAAACGCCTTCCACAGGCAGTCAGCCAAGGCACCGAGATACCTGTCTGCCTCCAGGCAGCTTACCTTTGACATAATTTGATCTGTCAGTGTGAAAGTTGTGAGAAAAGAGTAAGTGTGTAAAAGCTTACATGATGACAAGGCAAAGTGATGCGCATAAACATACACTTGTGGTACTCTGGGGCTTTGTTCTGCACCTCCGCCAACTCCTTGAACTAAAGTTAATGAGAATAAATTGGGCCGACATGGACATAAGCATCATACTCACTGCTAAGGTTGGATGGGTTACCTGGATTTACATCCTGTCTTATGGCCTGTTCTTGTAGTTCCAAGCAAAACTCGTCTTCAAATGAACAAGTACCCTGACTAGGAAATTTTTAGGCCTCAGTCCAGTGTTCCTGGAGCTCAATTTTTTTTTCTGGCAAAATTGTAGATAAGTGGTATTTCGATAGTGTTTTTCCTCATTCTTTCAGCAACTGGATCAGAGTTGAAATTGGCAAATGTGGCACTTTTATTATGTAACTGCTGTAATTCTAAGACTAATTAGTGATTCTTAAGTGATTAATGGAAGAAAATAGCTTTAAGCAATTTATTCTCAGCAACACTAATCCATGAGTATTGACACTACTACTTGTTGCTGTTACAATCTAAAGCCTCCTCCCCTCAATAACTGGACTTTTACTTACTGCTATGCTGTGTACTTACTTTTTTGACTCTCTGAATATAGGGTTTTTATATATTTTATCTTCTTAACTGTACTGCTATCTTCATATTTATGTATACTCAACGGTGTGTCTGTAATGTGAACAATTTCCCCCCTGGGATTAATAAAGTATTCTGATTCTGAGAAAATAAAGCCTCCAAAAAAACAGGGCAAACTGGCCAGCATCGTCAAGCTCTATAAGTGGAAAAAGAGTGTCTGATTTCTGCTGCAGCAGTCAATGTGTGTGTTTGCTATGAGAATATACCATTATTATCATAAAAGTTTAATGGAATATGGTTTAACTATGCCTTTAAATCACCTTTCAATTTTTGTCTTGAAAATTCATGTTTGTTTGTTTTTTGTCATTCTGTGTGGTGTTAGTCTCAGGAGACATTGTTGGAGCATTGTAGGCTGGATGGCATCATATGCATGGCCCTTGTCTCTGACAAAGAGGGAAACTATGTGAAGGTAAACCAACCTAACAGTATGACACAGCACTGTGCACCATATTCAAACAATCCACTGACAGCTCACGTCTAACTTGCATGCACTTGCCAGTAGCAGACTGTTTTAGAAATAGGCAGTGTGTTCTTCACTTCAGAAAATTGTTGGGAGCAGTGCAGATAATGTTTTTTTTTTTTTTTTTTTTTTTGCTCAGACACAGTTATGGGGAGGTTTTATACAGCAGCACATGTTAAAGTAATTTTCTGTCCGCAGGTAAAATCCTTTGAGAAAGACAGACAGTCTGAGAAACGGATTCCCGAGTCTGACTTGGCAGATCACATCATTCAAAAATGTCGGACCAAATTGTCTGATGAGAGAAGCATCAGGTAAAGGATTTTTGGTTTAATGTGTTGCTCAGATGTGTGTGAAGGATGTCACAGGGGTTGTTTTTAATTAATGTTGTCCTTGTACCTCCATAGAGAAATGTCTGAAAGCACGACTCTTCAGAACCCCAAAGGATCACAGCTCAACAACCCAGGTACCATGCTCAGCTCAGGATATTAATACTAGCTCCTTTCTGGTGTAGACTCAATCCTGTAACACTAAACTGCAGCGTGAAACTATCATACTTTTGTTTTTATGTATTTGAATGTTTTAATATGATGTTGCATTTCCTTTCTGCTGTTTACCTGATTTTCCCAAAATGACAAACAAATAGAGCAACAGAATGATAAGCTCAGATGTTAAATTTTGCACCCCTCTGGCCCAAACAGACCAGTAGCCAACAAATGATTTTAATTAAACCATTCGCTTTCATTGATTAGGATATTCAAGTGTGCAGCTTTGATGTGTGATTAAATTTTAGATGATGAACATTTAAAAATAGTTATATTTGGGTAAAATAAGGTAATGGTCCCTTTACCATCCTCTGACCTCAGGCTCTTCAGAGCAGCATGGAAGCAGCAGCCCCATGATCATGAATGTGAACGTCATCAGCCCAGAGAAAGTTTCCGCAAGCACTAGACGACGCTATGAGACTCAGGTTTGTGATGCATACACAGACAAGCATTTGAATTAAAAATTCCGTTATTCGTTTTAATTTCTCAAATACACTTTGTTGTTTCTGTCAAACGCTGGTGAAAACTTTGTCTTTCACATGACTGAATTTTTTCACACATAAACCTATAAGCACTTGTTATCCCAGGTTATGGGTTTAAAGTGTGAGCCTCCTGCTGGTGGACTCCTCCATCTGCTTCTGCTGCTCACCTTTCTTACCTACTTCTTATCCTCCATCTGTTTTCCAATGAGTAAAAGCTGTCACTGTCCAACTTTTTTTATGGTAATAAAGAAAAAAATGGACAAAAAATTAGATCCTGGTATCTTTTGCCTGTGAAGAGAGTTAAACATTTACACTGTTGAGTTTACAGACCTACCAGTGACTAATCTGAGTGCCTTTTGTTCATTGTTTAAACTGGTTTCTTTGCAACTGCTTCTGCCACTCACATCATTTCTTTAGAGCTGTGGTCCTCTATATTAATGGCTTATGAACCTGTAAAACATGTACCTTTTAGCTGCTTGGTTGTATTCTTCACCAAGGGGTCACCTCAGCGGATAAATCTGCATTGGTAATTTGGCAGAGGCTTTACGCCAAGTGCTCTTCCTGACACAACCCTCCATGGTGAGAGGGGCTTGTGTCCCCACCTGGAATCAAACCATGGACCTTTTAGCTTATAAGGGGAATGCGCAGGGGACGCTTAGGAACCCCTAAAACAAACTGCGATATAACAAAGTACGATATACACTACTCACGAAAAGTTAAGGATATTCGGCTTTTGGGTAAAATTTCAGGATGCACCTAAAATGCACTATAACCTTTACAGGTCAACTTAATTTGACTTTCACTACACTTTTGAGTGCACATGTCCAACTGTTTAGTGTTTTACTACTTTTTGCATAACTTGCTGTTTTCTAACAAGGTGCTTAAAGGCAAAATTCACAACTGGTGTTTGATCCATGAATCGACCAATACATTTTCTGGTTCAGTTAGAATTGGTATTTAAACAGTCCTCTTCATCATGCTGTACACATTTTGACATCACGAGACAAAGCCAACACCTAACAATTGATCAACACTGTCGTGTAGAGGCCTAACCCTGCACCCTAGAACCTCAAAGACCTGAGGGCCGCCCTTCAAGATGAGTGGAATGCTGTGCCTCAGCAGACAATAAGTCGACTCGTGAACAGCATGAGACATTGTTGAAAAGCTGTAATTGACAGTCAAGGGCACATGACAAATTATTAAGACATTGACATTTTTTATTGGGTATCCCCACCGCTGTTAATATACTTTTGTTTCAATAAATTGTTTCAGATGAGGAAATCTCCATTGCATGCTTTTACTTAAATGCCATACGTTCATGATATATACCTGTAGCGTGAACTTTTTCATTTTTCATAAATTTCACCCAAAAGCCGAATATCCTTAACATTTTGTGAGTAGTGTATATTATCCATAAAATTGTAAGTACCCTCAGTGTCACCATTTCCTCTTTTTATTTATGTCTGTCTGCCTCAAACATTGCTACGATTGTCCTTCAGAATATTTGTCCCTGTTTCTTTTTGATCATTTTGAAGGAAGCTATTATTATTTGCTACTGGAAATAATAGGTTTGCACTCATTCTCCTTGCCTGTCTCTCTGTCTCATTTCAGATCCAAAGCAAATTACAGAACCTTGGTAGCAATTTGCAGAACAAGAGCAATGATGTTGAGGTTCTTGCTGTAAGTCATTTGTTTATTTACCCCCTTCATCCCCTATTTCTAACCCCCTCAACCCTCCCCTTTTTCTCTATCCAACCTTATCTGTTGAATTCATGTGTGAAATCGCAGAGCAAGGAAATGGTTTTGATAACTAAAACAACAAATATCCAAGGATCTGGCCTTTTATAGTTGCTTCTTAAATCCCCTGCTGGAGGTAAGATGACTATGAATGAATTCCAGTTCCTACAGAACAATAAACACTAAACATAAAGCAGCTAGTGTGTCTTATCAGGGAACATAAATGGTTTCTTTATTGAATTAATTTGCAGTTGTGTTATAGATTTGACCACTTTTTCTTGAGGTACATCATCCCTGCTTGTCTTATTTACCGTCTTACTGCATATGCCAAATGCCATTGTTGTCCTTGTTGGAATCTGGAGTGTATCCACATTGCATTGGCATTGAAACACAACAAGAATAGTGACCTTGATGCTAGTAAGCAGTTACACAGGCCTGAATGTCAGCAGCGTTTCTGTTAGTAAAACTGTAATGCCACAATGTTCATTTTCCAGTGATAAACCCAGGAGGTCTTTAGCTTTTTGCTGTGAAATGAAAATGGATTAAAACATTTTAATAATGTATACTTTTCATGTTGAAAAATATTACATAACCTGCTGGACAGGAGGTGCATTTTTTTTTATTTCAAAATTAAGTTTTCGGCTTCCCATAAAAATACTTAAGACATTGTTCTGTGCATTTTATTGAATTGTTTGAGTGTGAGGTAAGGCTTTATTGCCTAACTGTGCTTGTTTTTTTTAATCCCACAGGTGGACCTTCCAAAGGAAACGCTGATCAACTTCCTCTCTCTTGAGGTTAGTTCCCCAATAGCTTCATCAACAACAGCAGAGTTAATAAAAGCCTACATCCCAATGAAGGGTGGGAGGGTGGGAGGGAAGTGGAAAGAACGGCCAGTAGAGGTCAAGAGCCTACACAGGAAGAGGGGATCCCGTTGCCTTCCTTACAGTCTGATTAGGAACACCCTTGTAGTTTTCCACTGCCAGGGAGACCTGTGAGAGTCTGACTTGGAAGACTTTTAACAAGGCTCACATATGTGACAGACATGCACTGCAGTTACCAAAACACACTCTGAGGAGGTGTTAATATTCACATTCCAAACTTCTTACCAAGACCTCACTATAAAATCCCAGCTTCCCTTCAAGGAGGGTTAAAAAAGACTAATTAAATTGTGAAGAAACTGAAGAAAGCTGGAAAATGCTCTTAACACTGTAGTTATAAGTAAAAGTCTCCACTCCATAAATGAATGGACCACCTATATAGTTGCCCCTTTGCAGCACACGTGTCAGCGAGAACAGATTCGGTTTATAAAACCTGTGACAATACACAGTATGTAATGCTGGGTTGGCAGGAAGGGCCTGTTTTAAATAGAGTAAATTACCCCAAGTCACACAAGAAACCAAAGAAATCTATAAACTCGCTGTTGCTTTTGAGGCTTAATTGCTGTGCTGTACTTGACATGCAAATATATACTTCAAGACTGCAGAAGGGAAAAAAAACCCATTCATTCCACTTATATGCTGTCTACTTTTGGATTCAGAAATCTGTTAAGTAACATGAAGAAAATAAGCTCTCTGAGCCTTTCTGCTGCTCTGTCTTCCCAGTTTTGGGTATGTTAAAACTAATCTGTTCAAGGTTTTGTTTGGGGTCAGTGAGCTTGTAACATTTTGCCACCTGGCCATTCTTTCATAGTAGTGTTATGTTTTCTGCTGATTTTTCTCTCTCCAGTTTGACAGTGAAGAGCAGTTCAACAACAGCGTGAAGACATTGCTGTCTCGTCTGCCCAAGCAGCGCTATCTGAAGTCCATCTGTGATGAGATCCACCACTTCAAGATTGCAAAAAGGTGCAGTGACTTCTGTAATTGGGTGCTTATTCACTTCTGTGTAGACCTTCATTTTTGCTTTGCAAGTTGTTTTATAATCAAAGCAAAGGTATTCGCAAGAAAAAATTATTTTGTTTCTTGGCAAACCTAGCCAAAAGTCAATTCATTAATTAAAAATAATAACAATGAAATGAAAATATACAGCTACGCTAGCAACTCTGTGAGGCTACTACTGAGAGAGCAATAAATTGATCAGAAATGTGGTAAATGACAATTATTGGTCATTAATCATAAATAATTTATGATTATTAAGTCTAGACTGTGTATAAAATATGGAAATCTGGGTCTGAAAAGTTGGGCAAATGTAGAACTGTCTAAATTATTTTTAAGGGCCAGTAGGGTGCTGCAACTCTGGTTGCCTGTTGTACGATTGTATAGAAGTCTATGGGGAAACGATCCTTCAACCCCGATTCCACATGCCTGAACATGATTACGAATCAACATGAATTTGTCATGAATCCCAAATGTGTTATAAGTACTTCATGCTCATATCCGTTGAGTCTTGTATTGATTTGAAAGCCTTGTAAACACCTTGTATTGTCATAAAAGTTGGGGTGCCAGTTATAGAATTTCCAAAACTTTTGCGAAGGATTACAATTTCGTAAACCTTCGCAACCTGTCACGACTGTGTAGTACACTGTTGTAATCGCTTTGTAAATGTCGTAAGTGCGTCCTAATCGTTCATAATCACATCGGGCTGATTTGGCAAATTTTTCCCTCAATGAAGCGTCACAATGTTCACGAAGCAGTTGTGTGGCAGGTAGACACTTGTAACACCTTGTAACACATCATGTGAATTTGTAACACTTTGGTTCTGTTTCATGAACCGTTCATCACATTTTGTATCTTTATTGTAACTGCTCCATAAGGGTTCGCAAGGAGTCGTAAACGCATCATATCTGTTTCTTATTCGTTTCGTAAAAAACATACTCCATAGGCCACTCCTCAATGAATCATTACAAATTTCATGTCGCATACGTGGGATTAGGACTTTTAGCTGTTCGTAAGGAATATATACGTAGCTGTACAGTGTTCCTGTGGCCCATTGTGTTACCTCATGCAAGTTTATCACTTAAAAAGGCTAATTATTATTACAAATACTTTTTTCCAATTATGTTTGCAGTGCTGTAAGCTATGCTGTGTGTAACATAATGATCCACACAGGAGTGATGAGTTCTGAAAATGGTTAAAATTCATAAATGATAAAATGATAATGCTAGATATGAAAGTAACACTGAACAATGCAGTATTGCAGCAGTGACGACTGCAGTGTTTTCACCGTCCTATGTTTTAGTACTAGATGCCCACACTTTACAAACAGTTGTGGATATTGCCTCTCTAGTACTGTTGGTGTAATTGAGGAATGCTCAACCTTTTTTTTTATTTAATTTTAAATATATTAAGTTAACAGCATGGTTTAAGAAACATAGAGATAACACTGATCAGCTTGTGGACAGGATACTGTTCAGGTATGAATTCAAATATTTTGTAGGCTAAAGTACAGCTTTATTTTTATCTCATCCTGCCAAAGAGACCAATATAGCTAATGCCATGTTGAAGCATGTGCCTGTCTGTTGCTGCTCCTCCTAGAGTATTGGTCAGATTTTAGGTAAACTTGCCTACAATGATCAACTGATAGGTCTTCACCTAAATTGTGGTCACAGTCACATTTGTCATTTTATGGGCAAACAAGAATCACTACTCATAAGAGTATTGGTCTGGATTGTTCATAAAATGAGCATTTGTGTGTGCCCCACAGCCACCTATATATCTTTATCTATATCGATCGATCGGTATAATAATGTCTTAAGCTAGGTTAGATCCAGTCAAGAATTAGGGCCGTGGTATAGGTGTAGCATCGGGTCCTGGTGGGTAATAATGGGGCTATAAATTGGTTCGCTAACATGATCAGCACAACTTCCCTTTTTTAGGAGTGGAAAACTTGAACATCAGTTTGCAACGTTCCACTGTTAATATTCCTAATGCACTGACTGATTTTTGATGGTTCTCTTCTTTTAGATCAGGGGTCTCAAACTCACTGGTTTGCGGCATGCTTCTGGCCCCACCCTGACTTCCGGTCCGCTTCATGCTACCAGTAGTGACATTGACCCAAGCCAAAAGCTAAGCTAGAGAAAAAACAGTCGGAAGATGAAGAAGGAAAAAAATATCAGTGGCCTCCCTCTGTTAAACCATTCCTGTTTTGTGGTTGTTTCATTGTTGCCCCTCTAGTGCACCTGTTGTTGATTTCATTAACACCAAAGTAGCTGAAACTGATTAACAACCCCCTTTGCTACTTAACTGACCACATCAGTATCCCAGAAGTTTAATTGACTTGATGCTATACTCTGATTAAAAAGTGTTCCTTTTAATTTTTTGAGCAGTGTATTTATAGTTGACTCATGTATTAATGAAGACTAAATTCTATCATTTTGACTGTGAGACCTTTCGAAAGACAGCAGTAAATCTACCGGGGTCAACCACACCTCACGATTCTGGTAGATGTTTGAGTCACTTCCTGGCTCAGAGTTGCTCTGAGAATGTTATCAAACTCACTCCTAGCTAACACTCCTTACTTGACATTTTTTGACCAAATTAGGAGCTCTGAGAGGATTCTCAGAATGTTTATGAATGCATCAATAGTTTCTTCAGGAGTCATTGTAGACAATGAGCCAGCATTCACTTGGCTTTGCCTATCTTCATACTCCAAATTTCCATCAACTAGCAACTTGTATGTTTATTAAATGTAACCTGAAATGTGTTGAGGCCCATGTTTTTAAAAAGGCAAAAAGCAGACTTCCTTTTTATAGGCAGCTGCTACTGCAAGCCTCCAACCAAGCCCATACACTCCAGGTGTAACTGTGACTGTCAGTACTACAAAGGGACCTGTTAGACCGATAACTACCACTTTGCAGAACATTAAATCCTTAGCTCATCCCATTTCCTGAGGTGAAACTTGGAGAAGGATTTGCCATATTTGGTCTTAGTGTGTCTAGCTCTTAGCACCCTATAGTTGATTGACACTGAGATTGCAGCACAGGGGGTGGGTCAACGCCATCCATTCTGTGGTTTAGATGGAAGAGCTGATATTCTCATGCTCCCAAGCAAAAATTTTTCCCTGAGTTCTAGACTAAACCCTCTGTATTTAAGCTTCTATGGTTGTGAGTGCCCAAAAAGAGCAAGCCTGTGACACAACCAGCAGATTTTCTCTCTCTTGAATGAGATGGCAACATGAAAAATCAAAGCATCTCTTTCTGCTTTCCTGTTTGCCTCTCCAGTACAGTTGGTTTTAATTTCCTGTCTCTGCTGTATGAGATGCCATTAGAGGGAAAAAGACTTTCCTGATAAATGAGCATCACAGAGGCAGCAATGGACATAGTCAGCATGTGTTTTTATTCTTTTGTTTAGTGGTTTTCATTGAATGTGGGGCACCAGCAACTTAGGCAAGACGAGTGGGGTAAAGGACTCATGCAGTGATGATCACCTAGCTGTAGCAGGGCCATGAACTAAAAATATCCCAGGGGCTTTGCAGTCATTGACCTTTCCTTTGAGCCAAAACTTGCATCTGAACAATTTTCTTCTCCACTGTTTTAACTGGTCTGCAGAAATGTTGGCTTTGTAAACGCACTGGATTGCTGAACAGTTAAGTAGTTGTAAAATCTGGTCTAAGTCACCCTTTTAGACTAACCCAGTCTGAATAAATGCATAGCACAGGAAAGTACAATAAAACATGTACTTTACATATCTTTATTGAAGACTGCATGATCACTCACATTGCAGACTGGAAAAAAGTGAATTTATTAACTAGTGGAAAATTCTTCAACAACAGCCTCAATCAGATGTTTCCCGACTTACACAATACTGAAGATGAGTTTTGGAACATTCTTCTCTACAAAACAGTTTCACCTCATAAATTAAATGGCTCCCTTTGAGTTGTGCCATGCCATCTTAGTTGGATTACAGTCAGGACTCTGACACTCCAAAACATGGATCTTGTATTTTCAGCCATTCTGTTGTTAGCTTGCTTAGTTGCTTTTAGTCAGCTTTACCTTGTGGCATAACACAATGTCATCTAAGCTTAAGGTGAGGGATTGCTGCCCAAACAGTTTCCTGCAAAAAAAGATTAATATAAATTTCAGTTCACTGTTCCTTAAAAGTTTGCGCAGTATCTAATCCCCTTGGTAACGAAGCAGCCCTAACCATGTTACTCTCTCCACTATGATGTGTTAGTGTTGGTGTGCAATGCCTTTTTTGTCCAAAAAATTTTTTTTCCTGAAAGATCAGGTTTTGTTTCATCTGCCTACAGAACATTGGCCTTGAAATGTTGTGGATTATCTAGGTGGTCTTTTGATATCTAGATATGTTTTACTTTGGAGATTTATTTCCTTTGTTGTGATTTAGCAGTTCCTGCAGGTATTTTGCTGCTGTTCTTGGGTTCTTTTTCTTAATTGATCTTTGATCTTCAACTTTTAAGAGTAACAGTACTAAATCTTATATATTTCTAGTCTTTATGTGAATTTTTATACCCCAGGCCTTCAGAAATACTTTTGTTGCTTTTGCAGCATCATACACCTCAGCAATGCTTCTAAAGCTCCCTTGAAAGTTGTTTTGATCAAGGCATACATCACACCAGCTAATTGTTCTTGATGTCAACCAGTAACTTTTCATGCTTTTATTTGTGTAGAGGGGAACCTCAACAACCCATACTTCTAATCTTATCTTCCTAATTATACCTCCACGTGGAAGCATTACATTTTGTCCATCCATTACAAATCTTGTTACAGGAGCTGACTTGTTTATTTGATCTTTATTAAACTTCGTGTGGTTAATAACTACGATGGGTAGAAGAACTGGTTACATTTCTGAGGTGTAAAAGGTCATGGTCACATGGGGTTGTCAGTGGAAAATATTGTTGCCACCATAGGTGAATACTGGACTGACTGAACTTGTCAATACTTGTATAATTGATCACCATGATAGGTAACATTTTTGAGGTCAAGGATTCAAAGGTGAGTGTCACAGGCTCATCAATGAAAATGTCAATAGCAGCACAGAAGTTGACTGGTCTCCCAGATCCTTGTCAGTGCTTGCATGATGGGTTGAAGAATTGATCACATTTTTGAGGACGTGACAAAATTTACTAATACAGGAGCTGACTTTTTTGCCAGATCTTTTTTGAACTTTGTGTGGTTAATACTTATGACGGTTAGAAGATCTGATAATACTTGCAAGATCGTGGGGTCAAACGTCAAGGTCAAACAAGGTCAGATTGAAGGCGGAGGCACCCTGGCTGAATTCTAGGCATTTCGTTTGACTGCTTACTCCAAATAGCTTTTGGAGAAGTCTTTAGCTTAGAGGTTCAGTTACTTTTTAACCTGCACTTTAAGTAAATTGACTGTTATACTGCACTTTTCTACTCTGAGCACTCAAAGCACTTTTTTACTACAAGCCTCATTCACACACAATCATACAGTGTTTTATTCTATGCCTTTAGTGCATTATAACTTTTACAAACAGAATCACACACTCAAACTCCAATGGATGCATCAGGAGCAATTTGGGGTTCGGTATCTTTCCTGAGGACGCTTCAGCATGTGGACTGGAAGAGCCAGGGATCAAACTACTAGCCTTCCAATTGATAGACAACCCACTCTACCTCCTGAGCCACCCACTGAGTGTGATCACTTACAAATGAGACCACATATAGTGAGACCAAAGGGATCAAGCTGTTTTTTGTTTTTTTTTGGGTTTTTTTGGAACAGCATTTTTATTTACCCCGTCCACCATCTTAGGGTCAGAATTTGCTAACATTTGCTTGTTAGCATTAAACACAAAGCTGAGGCTACTATGGATATCATTTATTTTTCAGATATATGGTCATAAAGAACAGATGCATTAACATTTTTAACTGATTGTGGTTCTAGATGAAAGTCACATTGTTAAAGTAGTTGCTACAGTTCTTACATGGGGCACTCTAGTCCATGTACTAGTTACTGAGGCCATTCTCTTAACTCAAAGTTGAGTTAATTATGTAGTGTTGACATCTCAAGAGCAAGCTGCTAGAATGTCATAAGTCTAAAGTACAAATATGTAAGTTTTATGGGGTTCTGCTACCATGTTAATCTCTGGCAAAGTTCTTTCCTCTATTATTTCAGCATGACTAGTGTCTCGATGTAAGGAAATCCAAGTTTCTGGAAAACTGGATGGCTAAATTATATTAACTGGCTTGTGAGATGTTCCAGTTGAAATCAAACTATCATGGTTTTTAGTTTTCCAAACCTGCCACAGCTGTGGTCATCAGCGTTATGTTTTGAGAGTGTTCATTGTGCCATTCTTTTGAATGCCTTTAAGGGAGTTTCTTCAAATTCTATATAAACATTTACTTGAACTAAAGGTTCAAGTAAATATGTTATTTGTGACAACATTTCAGGCAATTATTTAAAAGCCCAATCCCACAAATGTGAAAGAGATTACTAAATCAACATGACAGAAAGTTGCAATGATTAATTACAAAGTTGCCTCTGAAGTAGTTTTTATGAAATGATATGTTTACCACTCTTTGTGATCCATTACAGAGCAGTTACAATAAAGGTACAAAATTTGATGAATTGTTTAGGAAACATAAGAGAAAATTTTACAAACTCGCATGACATATTACGAGGCCAGGAGTTGTACCTGCATTGCAACTCCCCGCCGTTGATGAAGTCTTGCACATCATTAGGACATTCAGCCAGTTTGATCAGAAGATCCTACACCATGTTTGGGATTCATTATGAACCAAATTTGTGTCCATTTGTAATCATTTTAACGTATGTGGGATGAGAGCTTAAGAGTAAAATGTTAAAGTAATGCCATTTTATTTGCAAAAGGTCAAAGACCAACTTCACTTTGAATCATGTTAAGCTAAACACATTTCTGGCCATACTGAATGCAACCAATCCAGGAACAGAAGAGATTGTGACCATATTTCATACCTGGTTAGATACTTGGCAGAAGCGTACAATCACATAGATTGTAGTTACATTTTGTTAATATTTTCTGAAATCCTCTAACAGACAAATGCTCTCTTTCAGGGTGGCTATGGTGGTCTTGTACAGCTATAAGGACGACTACTACAAGCTTCTTCTGTGAAAACCAAGGGATTGCATTTGCCTGGGAAATATTCCACATTGCTTCAGGCAGTAGGCTCCCAGAGACTTTTTTTTATCCTTGGACCAACAAAATCTGCCTAGAACATTGACAGATTCATACCGTTTCCATTTGGAAAACGTGAGCCCCAAAGACAGAAGAGAATTTCTTATACTGTATTGAATTCTGATTCAGCTGTTAGACCCAAAAGCCACAATGTTCCCAAAACTGTTCAATGTTTTGTGGTTCTCTGACAAAATGTGATAAGAGGTTTAATGGATTCATTGCCTTAATAGAACTAGAAAATGTAAGAGAAAGGGCTTTTTACTGAAGATGTATGAGTACAAAATAGTTCTTTTTAGCAACAGGATTGATAGTGTGAATAAATATTTTTTCCCCACATACTGTATGACCTGGTGTGTGTGTGTGTGTGTGTGTGAGAAAACACAAAGGCTATTTACGGCTTAACCATGCTGATGAATCCTGAATTAATTCATGAGCGATTTCTAACCTTCACCAAAACAGTTACTCAAGTTCAGTTTATTGGAATATATGCAAAGAAAAAAAGGAAATACAAATGGCATAAGACAAATGGAAATAAGACAAAAACTGAGTTTGTATAATTCCAACAAGCTTGAAAGTCAATATTACGTACCTTTATTCTTCAGCACAGCCTGAACTCTCTTTGGCAAGCTTCCTTGAAATTACTGAATGTAGTCTTCAGGAATAGTTCTCCAGGCTTCTCGAAGGGCATTCAAGAGCTCTTCTTGCTGGCTGCCTTTTGTTCTGTTCCGTCAAAATGACCCCACATTATTCCAGTAATATTACCGTCTGGCTTCTCAGAGGCCAATCAATGACTGATGGTGTTCCATTGTGTGTTTTTCCTATCCAGGTAGGTTTTTACTGCATTGCAGTGTTTTTGGGATAGTTTTCATACTGAAAAATAAAGTTATTGCCAATACGATGCTTTGCAGATGATATTGCACAGTGGGTCAAAATCTAATGCTACTTTCCTACATTCACAATTGCATCAATTCTGATCTCCCAACACCACTGGCTGAAATGCAGCCCCAAACCATGACAGAGCCTCCACTGTGTTTTACAGATGGCTGTAGACATGCACTGTTGTACCTCTCTCCTGGCCTCTTCTGTACACATTGACAGCATGTTCATCCCTCCATAAGGCCTGTTGCTACTGATTCTGAGTTCTTGTATAATTTGGTATACCTAGCCATTTCTCTTCAGTAAGACTGAGACCATTTCTGATGTGGCATCAGTGAACAGTAGCTGGGTCAACCTAAAGCTCAGATGCATCTTTCAGGTGCAGTGTCAGTTCACTGTTGCATTTTTTTCCTTTCAAGAACACGACTTTCAGATATTGCTCATCTGCCATAGACTTCTTTTGTCGTCCACTTGTCCAGTTTCCTCAAATTTTTAAGGGCACACTACACACCATGCCAAGATGTTCCAAGTTTTTGGCTAATAGCTCTTTAGGAATTTGTTGTTGCAAAAATACATTTTTATGCCTGTCAAACTTATCTTTAGCATTTTTCATGGATTCAACTAAAAAAGTGTTTTTAAAACAGGCTGCCAGTAACAAAGTGTCTGAATATATGATTGGGTCTTTGTTGTTCATGTGTGGGCACACACTGGTTCATCCCTTGTGTTTGGTGCCTTCTTTATGTTTGAATGATTCATAGGTCATTAAGTAGCTTAACACAAAATATAAAATGACACTAAATGGTCAGGTACAAGGACCAGACTGAAAATGAGTCAGAAAAGTCAATAACCTAATAAAAACTCTGAAAGACCTACAGAGAACCTAAAGAACTGCTGCTTAATACCACTTTAAACATTTCAAGTCAGAATATAAAGAAATGAGAGGTGGCTCAAGACTTTTACACAGTACTGTAAGTTGTATTTGACATATTTTAGTCTTCAGACTGCACTGTGTGCTTTAGATGAGCCGTATGGAAAAGCTTAGGCACCTTGAAGTTTATGAGCAAGCTTTGCTGGACAAGTCAAAACAAGAGCAGAGTCTGTATTTTAGGATTACCCAGGTTTCCAGGTCTGGCCTGCATGTCTTTGTGTTTTCCGGTGTTTTATTATCCCAGGTCTTCTTGCTCTGCACTTGTATTCAAATCTCAGAGAGACACCCCCCCACCACCCCTTTTCATAAACAAACCATCTCCACCAAACACATCTGCTTGTGGTACCACGATCAGAGAACAAAAAAAGACAAATACCCATTTGAAACACAAGTCCAGGAACAGATGTGCATGTGTCTGCAAGAGAAGCAAAAACCACGAACCGATACCATCTTGGATGACATCACTGTGCTCTGGAGAATTCATCCTCCAACATAACTGTTATCAGTGCGGGCCACTTTGGTTCACACATTTATTTTTCAAAATAAGTGTAAATGTTACAGTTCATTGCCTAAGAAACATATTTACAAGATTTTCAACACAGAAATAAATAAGGTTGTATAGAATATAGTAGATAGAAATGGTAAATGGTCTACAATGTACAGCAGCTTTGGCTACTAAAAGTTCATTTTCAAAAAAAATCTTAAACTATAGTTAAGTATTAATAAATAAAGCTATGTGAAAAAATAAATAAGGTACTCTTCTGTCCTACTTTCTTAAACTAGGTTGTTTTTTTTGTTTTTTTTTTTTACACATAAAACAAAGACTTGCGTAAGCTTTTACAGTCACCTCTTCATTTTAAAGCACATAGATACAGATCTACTCAGTTACTAAAACACTTTAGCATAAATTGGTCTCTAACCAATTTTGGCATCAAAATTGTCTTTGTATTGAATAATTGGCAATGGACTGAGGACTCTGATCCAAAACATTTTGATTTGAAACCCCACTCTATTTAGTAACGCTTCTCAGATTCTGTCTCTCTCTCCATACTGATCAGACTGATAGGGAGAATGTAGCTGCAACAACATGTTTGCTTGAGTGGTTTAACATCTCTGTGTGCTTAATATGCCTATCAAATCCCTGATTAGGGTCTTTATCCTGCCAAGAATCCTGCAGTGGGCTTTCTAAAACGCTGGCTCTAAAGAAAAGTGCTACATTTCTAACATGCTCTGATGTTGTAATGTGTACCATTGTGCTGCTCTTAAACTCTTACATCTACACATCATTTCTTTTATATGAAGCACTAACGAGAATTGGAACTGCACAATACAATCTACTAATCTTAATTCTAATCATGGGTGAAAAAAAGTGTTTTTTTTCCCCCCAGATATGGGCTTACGGTTATTAACCAAGGTATTGTCAAAATAATGAATTAAGGCGACAGAATTAAGGCTTTAAAAAGAATTACTACTAACAATCACTGGCAAGTATGAACGGTAGCTCCCTACACACACACACAGCTGTGAATGAAGATGTGAAGTGAGGCATGGTATCAAAGACATTCCTCATAGGCCCAGATGTAGTGTCTGGCACTGTTTTTTTTCTCACCTGCTCTCAATAAAATAACATTCTACCTGGATGAAGATCACTGAGATATTTGACATGAAATACACTGGATCGGCTGATTCCTTTAAGAAGAGGCAACATCAGATAAGGTTGGGTAGAAAGATTATGACTACTGGCTACTACAGTAAAGGCAAACTTAGAGATTGAATTCACAAACCTGATATTTCATTTTGTCTAAAAGCAGTCCATTATTAGACATTTTTGAATGGAATGACTGAAGGCATTTAAAGGCATAAATAATCCTATTATTGGGGTGCATTTCCTTCCTGTTCTGGATGGTAGGGGGAATGTTTAGACTGCTATTTTATAATGTTTCAATCTGGCTCCATATAAGACACCCACACTAAAAACAAGGGGTGGCCAAGAACAACACTACAGTATATCTAGTACAAATACTCTAGAAATACACAAAAAACTAAGATGGGAAACCACACATTTTAAAGCAGAGGTTTGGATCTGAAAGTCTATGTAAAGCCTGGTGACTTGTTTTGATTTGGCTGCAGAACCCAATTTGATCCAACTGGATTAACAGTTCCTTTGGCCTCCCTGCAAATGACAATGATTACATCCATATGAAGCATTGCTTAAGGAGGCAGCATCTCTACCCCCTTTAAACTACTGCCCAAACCCCATCCTAAAGCTTTTTTAAGCTCCTCTTATTGCCCCAAAGTTCCAGTTTCAAGGGAGGCAATAACAAGCAGTTACATTGTTCATAGTCAAAGTCTAATTTCAACAGAAGTCTCTCTGGTTGCTTCCTCCTCTGTTTTAAAGCAGAGCCAAGAGTGGCTGTGTCCTTTACATGTCCACCTGTCCATCAACCTCCCAGAAAGTCCCTCACCCCAAGCGTTCTGATACTGAAGAGTAAGGACACAAAATGAAAGAGACAGTGGTAACTTGCTAAGTCTTGAAGAGTGTCCTTGTTTTTACTGTCATACAAAGAAGGGTGGGAAGAAGTCAGCGTTCAAGGTTTGTGTACTATTACTTAAACCACCTTGGATGCAACAGGAGAGAGTGGGATGTGCCAGACAGCTCTGATCTGCAGAGTGTGAGGGGTGTTTTTTTAGCGTGGCGTCCAGTCATTGCCCATGCTCAGCTTGGCCCTGGGGATGGTCATCTTTTCTGTACAAGGAGAGCTCATTTCTGGGGAGAAGTGGATGATGCCGCAGTCATTCTTCACATTCTGAAATTTGTTCTCCTTCGAAGGCTCCATATAGACCACTGAATTCTTGTTTACATGCTTCTTCAAGATCACCGTCTGTGGTAGAAAAGGAAATAGACCAAAATCATTTGTTGTTAGGTTTACACTGTATTTCAAAGTAAATGCAACAGGAAACTACATTATTCCTCCAGTCATGACAGCTTCAGCATGTTTGAAGCAGTAATGGGGGATAAAGCCTTACTTAAGTCAGTGTTAAATTGATTGTCTACAATTTAACAAATCGATGTGGAAGTCATTATTTAACACCGTTTTTGGTCAGTGCTTTAAATTAATTTCAATTTATGTGATTTACAGTTGACACCTCACCTTCTTCGGTGCACTATAGCAGGACATCTGAACCCACTTCTTCTTCTTGTTGATCAGTAATGCCACAATGAGAAAGATGATGATGGCCAAGAGGAGACCTGCCAGGATCCAGGCAGCTGATTGGTAAATGAGGGCCATCTCTGTTTGGCTGGGGTAATTCTCACCCAAACGTGGCTCATCTGTGGAACACAGAGGAAAATTTGTTTTAAATATTCACCCCAATGAAAGCTTGTTCATTACTGTGCTGACACCATTCCTCCTTCTTTCAGCTGATCCCTTCAGGGGTCACCACAGTAAATCATCTGCCTCCATCTCACCCCATCTTTTGCATCCTCTTCTGTCACACCAGCCCTCTTCATGTCCTCCTTCACTAGATCCATGGAACTTCTCTATTTTATTCCTCTATTCCTCCTGCCTGGGAGCTCCATCTTCAAGATTCCTTTCCCAATATATCCACTATTTCTCCTTTGCACACATCTAAACCATCTCAGGCCTACCTCTTATTAATCCCAAGAGAGAATTGCTTAAGAAGACAAAGTAAAGGATTATAATTCTGATTCCAAACTGATCAATCTGAGCTGTCTCTCTGATGTACTCTTCGGTCACAAATCAGCCCTGACACCATCTCCACCCACTTCCCCTGCCTGCATGCTCTTCTTGGCCTCTCTTGTGCTCTTGTGCTCTGTCCATTGCTTTGGATGGTTGACCCCAGGTATTTAAATGTATCCACCTTCACTACCTCTATTCCATCCATATTCACCATTCCATCTGCCCCACTCTCATTCACACACATATTCTGTCTTGCTTCTACTGACTTTCATTCTCCTCCACCTGCTCCCTACAGATCACAATGTAATCTGCAAATATAGTCCAAGGAGACTCCTGGACCTCATCTGTCAATCTGTCCATTACCACCGCAAACAAGAAGGAGTTCAGAGCTGATCCCTGATGTAATCCCACCCCCACCTTTAACCCTTCTGTCTTCATACATGTTCTGCACCACCCTCGTCAGTCCTGACTTCCTCATACCACAGTCCCTCTTCTTCATTCCACAGGCATCATCTTGCTCTCCAACTCCATTTACCAAATCTAAATTGAAAACAGGTCTTTTTTTGCTTTAGCGTTTGGCATATATCAATTACTAACACTAAAAATTAACATTGCTGTCTAAATGGAGATCATGTTTAGCTTATGTACATTCATCATTACTGTTTATTTCAGCATGATTTGGTATATATTTCATTCATTTATCAAACCATTCATAACACTCTCAATTAGTATAAACACTCACTGGGATTGGCAGGGAAAGTATGCCAAAATGCCAAGTTACTCAGAGAGGGTTACTACTGTAATGTATTAAAGGGAATGGAGAGTGGATGTATGCAGAGATGGCTGAAGAGGTGAAGTCTTAATAAGCAGGTACCTGTGTCAGCAATCACAGGTGGCACAGTGACAGTGGTGAGCCACGAGGCAGTCTTCACCGTCGTTATGACTCCCGGCTTGGAGACATTTGTAGACACCATCACTGGCACTGATGTTGTCATCTCTGTTCAGACAAGAATAAGAAATAAGATCCATTACCAATATGACTGGTGTTATGCAAAAAAAAGAGAAAAAAAGCCAGGCCAAAATATTTCTAATTGTAAGTAAGTGTATAAACCCCCTGAGTGTCTCAGCTGATAAGCTCTGTTTATAGGATCTGTCTGCTTTATAAAGGATTACGTGAAAAGCTGTTTTCCTCTGGGCATATCACAAAAACAAAAGCCCTGGTAAAATATCATGTGAACAATGGATGCCTATGCTGAGGTTTTCCTCTATAGGAAAAGTTGACATGGAACTTTGCCTTCCTGTGCCATTGCAGAGGAAACACGTGTGAATGTGCGGATACTCGAGGAATGTTTTTGCTCGGAGGGGACTGTGTACGTGTGTGTGTCGTATGGAATGTTTTGCAAGCGATGGCGTTTGCCTATGTAGCGCCAGAGTGGCTACGACTAATGAGCAAACACACACACACACACACACACACACACACACACACACACACACACACTGGACACTGGCATTCTCTCAGGGGCTTTGGACATGCAGCATTGTGAATTACATTTTTCCCACCAACAGGCTGCGTCTTGTTCCAGCACTAGCACTTAAGAGTAAATGATGGTATTTTTACACAGTATGTAGAAATGTTACATACACTTCATTTCAGAATGTAATAAACCAAATTTGGGGTATTTTCTGGTGTAATAAAAATAATCAAAGTCAAGTCCCAAGGCAACTTTGGCACTAACACTTTAAAAAGGCCGCTTTCACTCTTTTTTTCTCCCCCAAACGCTCACCGAGACAGTGTGGGCAGCACTGGCCCTTGCGTAAAACAGGCACCCTGCAGTTGGCAGCTGGACAGCGCTGAGAGAAACACTGAATAGTCCCGTTGTTGCAGGTGCAGCTGGTGCAGGCATTGGCCTTCCAGGAGTCTCCAGCGAGCAGCACGTCCCCATCATTGGTTATGCAGTACTCCTGCTGGCTGCTGTTCACTGGCAGCAATGGGTTCTCCTCTGCACACAAATGTAAATAGGGTTAATGAAAATGCACAAAGGTTACAGTAAAACATGGGCTTGTGTGGTACACTACATTACAGCTCTTTCCTTTGGACTTGGCAATGTTGGGCTGATTTTAAAGGGAAAGCCTACTTCTGTCTGAGCTGTAGAAAGCTGCGGTGAGCGGACTGCTTCTAAATGACTATTGCTTTTCCCTGCTTTATAACATCTAATTTAACAAGTTAATAGGCCTTTAGGAATGCGTTAACAGATAAAATGCATAATTGTATGTTAAACACAAACGTAAGTGACACTATACAGCAAGTCTTAGTTCACTCTGAAGTCTGCAGGTTAAGGAGAGCCTTTTCACGACCAAATCCTTGGCTGGCATTGTACACCCTGCACTCCTCTACTGTATGCATACATCATCGGGCTTGTCAGTGAGATTTGTATTATTCCCACATTCCTGGTGACCAGGCCCATACATATATCAAAGGCTGCCTTCTGACAATCTGCTTTTGTGAAAGCAGATGCAGCGATAAGGCAGGCCAGCATTCTCCAGGAGCAGCTCTCAGGCGCAGTCATGCATTGCTGATTTGTGGGCCTCATGCTAGGGAGCGCTTGGAATATGTTGTTTATAAGGATTTAAGTGTAGAAGCGAGAGTTAAATGTTTGGGTACAGTTGTAAATAAAATATGCGTGTGGCTTTGCATTTGCTAGACATTTCTGTCAAAGTAGATTCCCATGACCAGAGAACTAGCATTGATTCAGCAAGATCAGTTGCATTCTTGCCCGTCCAAAAATAAGAGAGTTAGATGAACCGCTGGTGTGGGCCGAAGGGTAAAAGCAGTCCACATGTGCTGTTGCTTGCCTGGAGGATCTCTATGTAAACCCAACCAGTCTTGGCTGGTTTCTTTATGAGCCTGTGTGCCTGACATAAAACTGCCCCACAGAGTGCAACATGCAAGACCTTCCAAAACCAGATGCTGACAGTACATCCAAAACACCTTTAAACTTCTGATGCCACTTGGAGTTATTTAGGCATTATTTTTTATTTATTTGATTTTCTTGATTACCTGAGCATACATGGCAACAGGTGTCTTTGTTCCTGATTGGTGTCTGGCAAAGAGCTGGGGGACAGACTTCAGTGTCACACAGAACACGTCCCTTTCTGCAAGTGCAGCGTGTGCATTCGTCCAGGTTCCAGGTTTCCCCTTCCACATAAAACTCTCCCCCAGGTGCTCTGCACACTACCATGTCCATCCCCTCTGGCTGACCGCTGCCAGACTCGTCTACAGTAGGAGTAGGGGAGAATGAAAAGTAACACTCACATCCTTTAACATGCATACATGCATTCAGCTCTTAATACCTGCTACAATTAGGTCCATAAATTTGAGACAATGACATATGTTGTAATTTTGACTCTGTACACCACCACAGTGGTCAAGCTGTCAAAATGTTAAATCAAGCTGTCAAAATGTGATCAAAATGAAGACCAAAGTATTGCATTAACCATTTAAAAATGACAGCCATTTTTATACATAGATCCCATCTTCAGAGGCTCAAAAGTAACGGGACAGCTGACTGACAAGCAGCTTTGTGACCAGGGGAGGCTTGTTCCCTCATTACTCCATGATAAACTAAGCAGATCAAAGATGTGGAGTTGATTCCAAATGTTGAACTGTCTTTGTAGCTGTTCACTAAAACTTTCAATATGAGGTCCAAACAGATGTTGATGCAAGTAAGGAGGCTATTATTAGGCTGAAAAAACAAATCAAAGAGACAGCAAAAACATTTTAGTAGTGGCCATAACAGCAATCTGGAACAAAAGAAGGAATGCACTGGCCAGGTCAGCGACACCAAAAGGCTTGGAGGATCACAAAAGACAACTAAAATGGATGATCACAGAACTCTTTACTTGGATAAGAAAAATACTCTTAAGGAGGTAGGTGTATCGGTGTCAAAATCTCAAGAGACATCTTCATAAATGTAAATACAGAGGATTCACAACAAGGTTGAAACCATTAGATACACTGAAGGACAGGAAGACCAGATTAGATTTTGCCATGATTTAGATTTAGCCTGCTCAGTTCTGGAAAAAAATTCCTTGAACTGATAAAACCAAGATAAACTTGCACCAGAAGGAAAGGAACAGCTCAAGATCTGAAGCATATCACATTATCTGGCATAGTGGAGGCATTGTTATGGCATCCACATTGGTAATTTCACGAAGATTTTACACCAGATGCCCTTCCTGACGCAACCCTCCATGGCGAGAGGGGCTTTTGTCCTCACCTGGAGTCAAACCAGGGACCTTTTGCTTGTAAGGCAAATGTGCAAACCACTACACTACACAAAACTGAAGGCAGAGGCCTACAAACATGCAGGCAGCGGTAAAGGTCTGGTAGAGCATCTCAAGGGAGGAAACGCAGCATTTGGTGACATCTATGGGTTCTAGACTTCAGGCAGTCATGGACGGCAAAGGATTTTCATCCAACTATTACAAACCACCCTTATATTTAAAATTATGTTCGTTTGTCTAATCACTTTTGAGACACTGAAAATGGGGGACAATGTATACAAATAGCTGTAAATTCTAAACAGTTAATGTAATTCTTTCGTATACCCCCTTGAATTAAAGCTGAAACTCTGCACTCCTGATCACTTTTTGTGACTGCTTGAATTAAAATCCACTGTGGTGGTGTACAGAGGCAAAATTACAAAAAAATCAGTCATTTTTCCAAGACTTATAGACCTAACTGCTACACAATACAGTGAAACAATTGTTTTGAATTGGTAAACAGAGGTTACAAAAACTTCAGAGGCCACCGTCCATTAAAAGGATGCCTCAGGCAGTGTAGGATGGTGTCCAAATTGCTTTTGACACAAATTTAGTTGAAACATCTTCCTATCAAGCAGAGAAGCAGACATCTGAAAAGTATTAGCCTGTTGTCTCTGACT
This sequence comes from Etroplus canarensis, assembly GCA_015106775.1. NCBI lineage: Eukaryota > Metazoa > Chordata > Actinopteri > Cichliformes > Cichlidae > Etroplus > Etroplus canarensis. The sequence continues at coordinate 55,389 of VUQH01035976.1, read as the reverse complement.
TCATAGTGTGCATAGCTTCCGAAAGTTGTAGACATTCTTTCAGTCATAAATATTTGAACAGCCAACTGAATCACCCCTCCATAAATATCTCTTGAGGCGGACAGTTGTGGATAAAAAAAAAGGTGTGCTAGGATATAAAGAAATGACTGTGTTTGTGTGTTTAAGGGGGCAGCAAGTACAATGGTTCAAAAGCTAGATAGTGATTCAAACCTCTGTTCATTGTGTGTATGTCGCATATCAGAAACAATTTCTTACAAAGTCATGCTCAAGTCTTCTGGTTTAAATGAAAGGTGATGTCATTCATGTTGATGTGTCTTGTGAGAGATACAGAGGTTCAGAATGCACAGAACCAATTTTATTTTCTTAGTTTTGGGCATCGGTTTTATTGATTATGATTTCAATACACAAGTAAATGCTAAGAAGCATTACCTTACACTAGGAACACAGCAAAATTGCCACAATGAGGTCTGAGTATGACTGCACCAATACGGACGTCAAACTCTCATTGCAGTGGAAAACTGGATGCAGGCGACCACAACCTGTACAGTAGGTTGAGGAACTTGAAAGTCTTTGTGTAAATAAGGATATTTGTTTTATATGAATAACTTTGGGAATAATTCTACCATTCTCCCTCATTTAGTTTTGTAAGTAAGTATAACCAATAAGGAGGTTTGTTTAAACCTGTATGCTTGTTTTTTCTTGCCCCATCAGAGTTTTTATGAGCAATGTCACTGTGTTCCCAGAACTAATTTGGTACAAAGTTATTCTTACTGATGGGCCAAAACTATGAAAACAAGACCAGACTTGTTATAAGGACTTATCCTTTGATCCTGCATTTGAAAAAAAGAGTCAACTTTGAAGTGCAGAAACATACCCTCACAGGTAGGACAACACTGGTCAGGCTTAACAACTGGGTGAGAACAGCTGGGCACGGGGCAGGATATGAGCACGCACATCTCCCGTCCAGAGTGACAGTAACAGTCACGACAGCCGTCATGCCAGCCATCACCTTCCTCATATCTGTGCCCATTGGAAGTGAGGCAATAGCTGGGCGTCGGGGCTGGGACAGTGGTACTTGGGACATGGCCACTTTCTAGAGAGACAAGGGGCAGACATTACTTGGATGGCTAAGAACTATGGAAAATTTCAAAAAACCTTCTATGGGGACGTCTGGGGAAAATGCATTAAGCACATTTGTGATTAACAGTTAAACAGGGCAATAATATCTTAGGGGTAGCATTATAAAGGACTAAAGTGAGAGCTAATTGGTTATAATTTCATATACTGGAACACTTGGCAGCCAACCTTGCATTATTGGGCATTTATTTCCCAGAAATCATAAATTCATACATTTCCCATGATTTATTTTTCCAAACGACAAAAACTAAATGTTGTTGCTGAGAGACAAACTGACCAAAAGTTGGCACAACATGGCTTTTAGAGCTAGTCGAGAACATTGCTGTTTATTCATCTATTTTCTTTCATTTTTAAATCTTAAAAATACCCACACATACTTCCAAAAAAGAGTCTGACCTCTAAATATTTTATTAGTCTACAAAGAAACCGATTCAAGAGGTTGCATTCAGGTCTGTTCCTGTTTGTGCTCCTGTTTGTGGAGCCAGGTGCTCTCACTGATCACCTTGTAAACCAAAGAAAAGTATATTTGAGGTTGAGGTGTTCAAAATAGAGCCAAAATGGAAAAATAAACATATGTAGGCATAAAAGTGGCTTCTGAATGCTAGCTTTAAACTCAGGAGTTTATTATCTAATTAGAACTGCAAACACACCCTGGATAAAGCTCAAAATTAACAAGAAGCATACATAAGTCTCAGTGTCACGACAGTGCAAAAGGTCAGTAGAAAATCAAAGCTCCAGTTCAGCATCAGAAATTCAGCCCTGCTAACAGTGCTCCCTTATCCTCTGCCACTTACTCACTCTGGACACTCCAGACCTTGTGGTGAAACTGTGGTTAAATACGCTATGTGGACAAAAGTATTGGGGCACCTACAGGAGCATCTATGACATTGTATTCTAAATCCACAGACATTACTATGGTCCCCCTTTGCTTCTACAAGAGCTTCCACTCTCTAAGGCTTGCACATCAATGCTCAGCAATGGAAACTCATGCCATGAATGTACAGTGTACAGTTTTTGAGCTGATATTAATGCAAGAGGAGGTTTGGTATGTGGTCTGCCACTTCATGGCTGAGTTGTTGTGGGTCCTCAACACTTCCACTTTGCAACACCACCACTTACTTTTGATGGTGGAATATCTAGAAGTGAAGAAATGTAATGAACTGACTTGTTAGAGTGGTGGCATTCTATTACAGTAGCATGCTGAAATTTAATGAGTTCTTTAGAACAACCCATTCTTTCATAAATGTTTGTAAAGGCGGACTGCATGGCTAGGCACTTGACATTAAACATCTCTCTCATTATAGATGTAAGATTTACCTTTTAGGGAGCTCAGATCAGTAAAATTCTTGATAATCTATGAACATATAATATGAATTGCTATATAAAGAGGCTGCATAAATACGCACGGCTCATCTTCTGGGGATCATGAATAATCATAAAGGAAAACTGTGTGGTCATCTGCATAACAATGCACAGTAAACTTTAATGAAATAAATAATGAAAATTAATGAAATGTGTGTTGCTATGTTTTTACATTGACTGGCAAGCAGTTGTTGAGGCCACAATGAATGTCTTTTCTACAACTTTAAATCTCCTGATTTAAAGTGTTGTAATAATGTTGTGTCAAGTTTTTAAAAACACTTCAAAAAGGCTCCATTACACTTGAGTAACGACATTTCTCAACTTTAAAGACAACACTTTAATTGTACCAGTATTACTTGTGTAAAAATGAATAGGAATAGATTACAGTCATTCAGGAGAATCATCATAATCAGAATCCTTTACCTAAATAAGCTCGGGGCTTGGAGAACAGTGCAAAAGAAAGATGAAGAACAGAGCGCAGGTAGGCTGGTGAAGATGAACGTCAGGGGTGCTTTGTGACAGAAGGATAGCAGCAAGGGTTTATAAGACAGAAGTGAGACCTGCTATGATGTATGGTTTGGAGAGGGTAGCACAGACAAAAAGACAGGAGGTGGAGTTGGAGGTGGCAAAATTGATATTTTCGCTGGGAGTGACCAGGATGGACAGGATTAGAAATAGTACATCAGATGGACAACTCAGGTTGAGCAGTTTGGAAACAAAGAAAGAGAAAAAAGGCTGAGATGGTTTGGACATGTGCAGAGGAGGGAGAGTGGATATATTGAACAAAGGATGTTAAAGAGGACAGCTACAGAGAAGGTTCATAGATGTAGTGAAGGAGGACAAAACAGTTGGTGTGACAGAAGATGCAAAGGATAGGACAAGATAGAGACAGATGATCAGCTGTGGTGACCGTTGAAGGTCACCAACAAAAAAAAAAAGAACAGAACTAAATGCAGCAATATGTCAGCCCCGCCTGCAAGCCTATCACTTTCTGTTTGACTAACACAGCCACTGAAGTACCGTTTTAACATGATGAACACCTGATTAATAACAGTTACCTTTACACATGCAGATGGAGCAGCCCTTCCTGTTCTGTCGATAGCCATTGCTGCAGTGCTTGTCACAGGTGAAGGGAGGACACTTGACACAGCGACACATCTCACAGCCATGCTTGTTCCGGCTGTGGGGTAATGAACACAGACATGACGAAGCACACATGAATGATTCCTAATTACTACAACAGTGTGTGAGGAAGTAAACACAGTGTCAGAGATAAACAAAACCACTTCTGTGTAGCTCAAACGGGTTTCCAAATTGCTTCACACTGAGACTCTGTGGAAGAACATGATGTTGTGATACAGTGAAACCCAGATGTTTAACTCATGAATAATCAGCATCTGGACTTGCTTTTCCCTCTCTATATTAGCTGGCTTTGAAGAAGAGCAAATAAAGGGCCAGCATGTGAGATCCCTGTGGTTTGCACATCATACCAGCCCAAAGACTATGAAAAAAGCCTCAGTTACCAATTCAGATGCTTGCAATTCACCCTGTTGCCTTCCTTATTGCTCCAAAACCATGTGGTGAATATGTAAGAGGCTTATGGAGCAGTGGCAAGGGAAGAGCTACTGTGGAAGATAAAACCTTTTGGATTTCACAGAAAAGGATAGAGAAGAATGGGAGATACCACCTTCTGACGGTCAAGTGTAAACTTATGGTTGATTTACAAATTAAGTAATAATTTTACTAAACTGACCCAGAAATTAAAATCCAGTAGTAGGAGCAAAGCAATTTTACAGGGACATCCTCACATAGCTAAGCTATAATATGAATTTCAGAGGCTGCAGTGGCAGGAAATAGACCAGCTGAATCCAATTATTTTACCTAATGAAACATGGATGAGCTGCAGGTTGATAAATTGTCAAAACTCAGACGATAGAATTACCCACATGTCTAAACTTTCCTTTTTCTAGACTCTTGATCTCTCTCTCCCTTGCCATCTCATTCATCCTCACTCAGCCACTTCCTCTGTCTTACCCTCCAGGTAAGTGATGATTCCAACCTCATGCAGAGGCCTCATTAAGCCATTAAATTACTCTATTAATCTTCATCTGCCAGGGTGACGTAAATTACAGAAGGTTTCGACCCCACAATGCAGAGCCATGTCCCATAACGAGGACACAGCATGTCAGGCTCAGCAAACAGAGGACCCCATCGATGCTGAAACAGCAATAAGAGCTATTGAAACAACATTGTGAGGGGTTGGCCAGAGCCTCACTGTACAAATACAAAGACAGGGAGCACTGCGACCTTAGAGTAAGGCTTTATTTAAAGATAGTGTGTTGAATGCCAAGCAGTGCTTTGGACTCCAGGGGGATAGAGGGGCTTGGGGAGACACTAGGGGCCCCAGACTGGGAGTGCTGGCTCTGCAAAATTTCCAGTGAGCCACAACTGTGATGGCCAGAAGAATGCCATCCATAACCTGTGTGGTCACAGTGATGAGTTTGAGCTATGAAGGATGGAAAACACAGCACTGAAACCACAAACAGCTCTTAAGTCATATGAAGTACCCTGAGAGTGACCTTAATTTAGGGATATTAAACACACAGTTTAACATTTTTACATTGTTTATATTCATTTTGCTTCATTAGCCTGCAATGTTGATTTTTGGATACGTACTGTACATTAAAATACTCACAGGATGTCATCAATACATCTACTATAAACACAGAGATCCTTTGTGCTCTTTGTCTCTCTGTGTGAGAAGAAAGATTTGCATTGTAAGGCTGGCAAGCTCTCAGAGGATTTTAGACTTCTAAGGCTAGACCAGCTGCTTATGAAGGATAAAGCCAGGACTTCCTGCTCCTCTTTTCCCCACAGGATCCATCTCATCCTCTCTCCTCCTCTCTTCTTGGGTCCATCTTGAGCTGTGGCTCCAGAGAGTATGGTAGAGATAGAAGAATCCCAACTGTAAACATTTCATAAACGTTGCTTTTGTCCTGATGTGTTTTTGATCGTTGTTTTGAGACAGGACGATGATTTATGAAATGAGAGTGGGGCCTGGGGACCAAGCGTCCCAGTAGAGAGCACTTCCAGATGTTTGATTGGGTTAAATGGGATTAGGAGGAGAAGAGTTGTAGGGGGCCAAAGGGTTAGTGTGGACCCCACAGCAAATTACTCACACACAAACATACACTCACAGTAATACAGAGACCTGGGATTGGCCACCAAGGCGGGCCTTTTAATAGTGGACTACTGTTGCAATTGCCTGGTATACTTTCTTTTGAGAAGGCACTGGCTTCTGGGCATCGCTTAATAATAAGTTATTGAACTTCTTATTCAACAAAGAAGGTCTATATACAGGGGATGGGTGGGAGAAAATGATTTGTAGATTTTATGAAAATTAAATCCCTTTAATATTACATTTCCCTGGAGTAGAAGGAGCACACATCATGTCAATCTCTTAATGACCAATCATTTAGACTGAATTAATTTCAAAAGAACAATACATACGGAACAAATGCATTAAATTAGACTTAAAAGATGAAAGAAAAATTAGTGCAGCTGGACTTTGGGGACAAGACATCTGCTGGATCAAAGGGTATACTTACACATATCCATAAGGGCAGGTCTTAGTGCAGGTCAGAGGTCTGCACCTTACCGTCGGGATACTGCACTCACACACCTCGCATCCGAAATCATCCCTTTCATATCCCATTGGGCATTGCAGGGAACAGTATAGTCCCAGGTCAGGGCATGAGTCATCTGAAAGAGTTGAGAAAGAGGTCATCTGATCCTGACCACAACAATCCATCAAAGGCAAAGGCATGAGCCGCTATGGGGCTGGTCAGAGGAACATTCCTTTGACAAAGAACCTTGCAAAGACACCAATAAGCTGTGATGAATATCAACATGTCTACGCTGCTGTCTAAACCAAGTGGCTGCAACAGGTAAACACAGCACTGTCCACCTCTTTAATACGAGACTGAGAGATGCAGCATGTCAGATGAAATGTGCAATTTGTTTATGCTTTTGAAAGTAATTCCTTAAAACTTTAAACCTTTAGGCTTAACAGAATGTGAGGAAGTGAACTTACTGCTGAGACACTGGCAGAGGAGACATCCATTTTTGTCTTGTTGGAAGCCATAGGGGCAGTCATTCACTGACAGGGAGCAGTTTTCCAGGGGAGGACATAGCAAGGGGCTTACAGTTTCATAAGACGGCTCTGGAAAACAAAGGAGAAAATAGAGGGTGAGAACTTTGAGGGTAGCATTATAAAAGTGTTTCTGTTTTTTTATATATTTGTGTGCTTGAATCCCTTTAGGTGTTATACTTCATCTGTACTCTGTGCCAACTGTAATAGCTACCTATTTACACTGCCCTACTTAAAAACAGTATAAACAGTAATTACAGTTAAATGTAGAGCAATTACACCAGGGTGGGTTGCACTGTTAGGGGGATTATACCTCTCTGTCTTATTGTGCAGAACTGTCTCCTATTAATAAGGTGAATGTGTCTAAAGAGCAGGTTTTACCCCTTGAATTTGGGCCAGCTTTATTGTGGTGCCATAATAAAAGATGATGGTAGGAGACACATATGCACATGTAACATCACTACTCCCAAAAATTGCCTCTTGCCACGTTCAGTGGGAGGAGCAGCCCAATGTGCTGTAATTAATTACGCTTAAAAAAAGTGGGGTCTACTTCAATTATGCAGCCTCCTGTGTTAAAAGGATGCTGTAGCGTTACACACACACATGCAGGTGGGTCTCATTTTGGCGCGCAAGTGTAATAAAAGAACACAAAGAACCCCGCCGCTTGAAGAATGCTCTGTGGCCTCACTCTTTAATGAGCCCATGCCGACATGGCCTCTGTAAAAAAAAAAAAAATTATGGAAGGACACAGGAGCCTCCTACATGTGGTACGTGTGCTGATGTGTAACTCATTTAGATATAAGCTATACAATACTGTTTGGTTTGAAGAGCAACACAACTCTGCATACCTTCACAAAAAGGACAGCACTCTCCAGGGATCTTTACAGGGTTTTGGCAGCTCTGTTTGCAGGCCATGGCCGTGCAGTGAGGTTCTCCATCCACACACTGGCAAAAGGTGCAGTCGTCCTCTTTCCACTGCTCCTCATGGGCTCGCAGCTTGTTATTCACCCAGCAGCTGGCCTCAGTGCTGTCCATCGATAGTAACTCCACATCTGAGAGGAAAGAAAGCAATACTCACATTGTGGGTTTAGGAATGAAGTCATGAGAGAGTCTTTGATATGATCCTAAACTAACTCACAAGTATGGTTTGATTTAGCAACCCAAAGATACAATCCAATGTGTCCTGTCTTGTATTGGGATTGTATTAACAAGAAGCAGAGTGAGAGCATAACTGTAAGGAACGGGATATGTAAGGAGGGTACTAACAAGTTATGGAAGCTGGCTTTTAAACAAGAGATGGAGAGAAAATACTGCTGCATGTAAATGACTCATTTACATTTGTAAGTGGGGAAAGGCTCACGTATGGTTTTGTGATGACATATGTAGGGATCTCCATTCAAATTCAACAAATGAAAGATTTAGTAATTGTAAGCACAAAGACTGGTGACATTCAAAACTGCTGGTCCCCACAGTGTTGACCCATTACAGTGGGGTTAAAGCATGAACTCATCCATGTGAGTTTCAGCTGGGACGCCTATACTCAAAGGCTAGGAAAGTATTTCACAACATAAATTTTACTCCAAAGCAAAGAAAGCACTTTATAAATTTTAGATCTATACCCATTAGCCCCAAATAGGAGACGAAAATATGGGAAAGTTTAAAAGCCACTCTGAAGCCACTCCGCTTGGCTAAGGTTTATGTATGATGCCTAAGGGCAGTTCTCTGAGCCTTTATTTCTTTTTAAAATGCTTTGAGGAAGGTTAGAAAACCCAGTATTTAATTATCAGAAATGTGTGTGTTTATTTTACACTGTGCGTTTCCATATTGGGTGTGACTGAAAATATAGTAATAGGAATCCTATTTGTCCCATCTTATCCCACTTGAGTCTGGGTGTACAGTATGAGGTTCCATCCATTTGGCTGTGACAAAAGGACAGCAGCAAGTATGAAAGAGAAGGTTTACAAGACAGAAGTGAGACCTGCTATGATGCATGGTTTGGAGATGGTAACACGGACAAAATGACAGAAGGTGGAGCTGGAGATAGCAGAATTGAAGATGGTGAAATTTTCACTGGGAGTGACCAGGATGGACAGGATTAGTAATTAGTACATCAGAGGGACAGCTCAGGTTGAGCAGTTTGGAAATAAAGTCAGAGAGGGAAGGCTGAGATGATTTGGATATGTGCAGCGGAGAGATAGTGGATATATAGGACAAAGGATGTTGAAGATAGAGCTGCCAGGCAGGAGGAGAAGAGGAAGAGCAAGAGAAGGTTCATGGATGTCGTGAAGGAGGACATGCAGAGGGTTGGTGTGAGGGGAGAGGATGCAAGGGATAGGGTGAGATCGAGGCAGATGATCAGAAGAAGCAGAAGAAGAAGATGAAGCAGAAGAAGCAGTAGAAAAAATGTGGGCTACTTGTGCTAAATTATCTTGGCAGCCCCTCTCATAGCCAATTACCTCAGTGGTTCCAAATTTCGGGCCAGCAACTTTGTGGTGGTGAACCAGGTAATGGAAGGGAAGTAACACTGCACTCCTCCAGTCAATGCTTTACCACAAGTGTTGTAATAACACTGTGACAGGTACCCTCCCTCTAGTTTAGCATTTCAGCTGTAGGCCCAGCTCCCCACTTTGTGTCCAAGCTGCAACAATCTTTTCTCCTACACTTCCCATAATGCAACTCAACATCAGCTTCCAGTTTGCCTTTTGTTAAACAATCTCCAAACCCAAGCAGTTTCTACAGGCTGATTTAAACAGTCTTACATGAAAGATTGCAATATATCAATGCAATACCCAGATGACTACCAGGTTTCCTTTGGTAAAATGATTCTTAATTAAATATTTTATGTTCATATACTGTATGCAACACAAAATGAAGCACTGTCCTTAATCCCTCAAAATTAACTTGTGTTGGCAATGTTTTCTGATGTTTCAAGTTTTTTTTTCTTGCTGCTATAGAAAGCAATGTTGTTAATAGTGATAAAGGTTGACAACCTTGCTAAACTGAACTGAAATATGTTGAAGTGCTCTTAGACCTAAGGGCTTTAGTAGATTTTAGTGTCTGGTAAAAATTCTGTGGGGATTTATTCTTCACCTTCAATTGCAAATAGGCTATTTTATCCCTCATTTATCAATAAATATTGATTAAGTGTCATCAGACTCAGGAAATCTTTAGTATATCTTTGACCTAGATGAAGTATTGCATCTAATGTGCATATGCTGAGTCATGCAGTAACAAAGTGCAGCTTTCCATAAGCAAAAAGATGAAAGCATTCCATGCCATCTAAATGCTTGCACATTCCAGTTGTACCTCTAACACTGACCTAACATGATCTCTTCTGCACTCTCTTTTTCCTTCTCTTATGCATCTCATCTACTGTAGACATGCAGTCGGAGGCCAAAGGCTACCATCTCCATCCACAGGCTTCTGCCAGGTTAATGTGGTTGCCATATGCGCTGCAAGCCCATTTTTTAAAACATTAAGCCAGATTCATATCTTACAGAGCTTTGCAGTACACAGTGAAAGAGGGGTTTTATGTTTTTAAGTCTCCCCAGTGGAAATAAATCCTTGGCTGACTCTTTGTTGCGCCACTTTTCGCCAGGTATGTTAACAACTATGGAAGCTGGTTATATGAGAAAACCATTAAGGCAGATCTTAGTATCACTTCCCCTACTGTCTTCTGGCCAGACGGGCTTTTTTTTTATGCCTCCAAATCTATAGCTTAAACTTAAAAAACGCCAGTTTAAAGCAAAATCTCTCAGTTCTCACAGTGTAATGATCTGTAAACGTGGACATAGTTCACGAAAATAACAAAAAAAAAAAAATGTGTGTACCTATGCAGACAGGGCAACACTCGCCCTCGGGAATGTAGAAGTTTTCACAGTCTAACTCAGCACACTCTGCCTTGGAGCAGAAGGAGATTCCTCCCCGGCACTGACACAGCCAGCAGGGGTCCATGCGGTACACTTCTCCCTCAGAGTACTCTTTTCCATTGTGGACACACTTGGGAGAGACTAAAAGAAAAAGAATAAGACAGAGGTTGTCAACCTTAAACTGAACTCCACGTGAGAAGGATAACACACTCTGCATTTAATAAACGACTTTACTGAGCTGTGTCAGCTGTCCTACAGTTCTGGCTAAGATTAACACCAGAATATTCTTGTTATGACCACAAAAGAACAATACATTTTTTAATATCAGAAATGTCAAGCTTGATCAGTGAGAGGTTATCACAACTGTATACAATTAATTACAAATTCATAAACATTTGCTCATTGTCTACAATTGATGGACATGTTTATCTGGACCAAATGGTGCTGACATAGACTAATGGCAGAGGCTAGGCCTGTGGGGTAGAAATGGTATTTATCAGACAATGAAACTGGGTCCATGAGGAGGAATTTCACAGGGATCTATCAAGTCTTGAAAAGGCTCTGGACTCTTGCTGTGCAGAGTAAAAGAAAACAGTAGTGGGTCTGAGGCTTTGGCAGAATTTGGACGCAGTGTGCTGGTGGCAGGTGGAGTGAATCAATGACCTGGACTGCCATCCCCAAAATCAGCCAAGCTTTTAGACACTTTTTGAGCTGGATTCACCCAAACTTGGAAGAAATTAGCTTAGATACACTAGATGCACATTTAGAGAAACCAAGGTCTGATCTTGTGCGTAGTCAATTAGCCCAGTAAAGCCCAAACATGTACAGGAAAACCTTGACATGCCCATTGTAAACTATCCCAGTGTTCTTCAACCTTTTTGTCTGGAACACCACCACAGCTAGAAAAGACCGACTTGAGAAACCCTTCTTCAGCAACACCTCATGTTCAAATGTTTAGTTGAACTCGTTTTAAACTAAATCTTTCAGCTGGTGAATTAATCGTTTCTCTGGACTTTTTCCATGAAATCACATGTGACTGATTGCACACACGAATGCATTTGCATCAGTGTGCATGAAAGAGGAAATCAGGAGGACCAAAGGCTGAATAATAACTATAATTTTGCAGAAACTGCAATCGTGGTGTTAAACGAATACAGTCAATAGTTTAAAATTTGTAACGGTAGTTTTATGGCCACCAGGAAGATCAAGGCATGACATCTCAGTGGTAAAAGTATACATTCCTATGTACCACAGTGGTTTGGGTGACTTAACATTAAAAGACGTCATCTAGCCACACACTAGCATTTCATCTGACACAATCCAACATAAGGGAAGTAAAACAATGCATTTATGTAAGAAAGTCTCCATTGAGGAGTAGATAGACTAGTTACGTGAATTAATGTAATGCACAGATGCAAGTAGATGTGGGGGCAGTGGTTTCTATAAATGAAAGCAGAGGTTACGACGGCATCTGTACACCACATCTTTGAGTGCAGACTAAAAGTGTCTGCGCCAATGACCCCATGCCTCCCGACAACCAGCACCACACTAATACAAATCAGGTGCGCCAGCTGAGTTGAAAGTGGAGCGGGGATTTGTTGAGCTTTTATTCTCTTTCTTGCTATTTTTCAGCCTTCACTATTCCTGCCATCCTGCTTTGCGTGCAGCAGAACTAAGCAGAGAAAATGCACTAAGCACTTTAGCTGGCCGAAATCAAAAGGCAAGGCAACGAGTTTTTAGCGCTCACAGAAGCAATAGGAAGTCACATGAGGGGACGCTCACATGTGATTTCCGCAATGTTTGTTAATGGTAATCCTTAAAACAACTTAGGGGCACAGAGTCTAAATTCCAGTCATGCTTTGTGATGTTCAGGCTTCTCTAAATTGAGGTGAGGACTGAATGCCGAGATAAATATGCTGTGGACATTGACCCCAACTTTTCTAAATCATTCATAATGGACTGTCATTCTCTTGTGGTTTACAGGCATATGAAGCAAAACCTCAGTGAAAAACATGCCTTTTTTCTAAAAGACAGATAATGATGGGAACCATTTTTACAGTAATCAGTTTAGAAAATCATATTGCAAAGTAGAAATTAGTTTATCTCATGTCACCAACACAACCACTTATCAAATTCTGAGGACATGGATGTTGTTGGCTGTGTGTTTATAACAAAGTCAAGCTGCGCTTCCAAAGAGCCATTAGTGTGGTGATCTCAGCCTTATTGCTTCACACCAGTATAAATCTCAGCAGAACATGTGCAGCACTGAACCTACGCTGCATCCACAGCTGGGAACATATGCAAAATATGTGCCAGGCAAAGTGTTGATAAACAGCAGATCACAGCCAAACAGGATCCTTTATAGTATCAGATGACATCAGGTCAGGACAGTGCTGCCAGATTTGCTCTGCCACACAGATACAACCATCTTTTAGCCAATGGCAGAGTAGAGTCCATTGTTAACAAGGCCAAAACACACAGGTGGAGCTTATTGTCACTGCACACACACTAACCCTGACTAAACATCAGCCCCTAGCCAAGTGGGCAATGGAAACAATTTAATCAGTCCAAGCCTCACAGAGAGGGAGAGAGAGAGACACTGCAAGGGCACGTTAAAAAGTATTCCATTAGAGGATGGCTATGGTATTTCAAAGTAATTCAGGCTTTATAAGATTCTGTATTTGTATCCAGTGCTACGGAGGCCTGTGCAGGACTATGGAATTGACTTGGGTCTAGTGTGTGTCCTTGTCCCTGCCTGTGGAGCTTTCTGACACAGCACGCAGTCATGCAAGACTAACGGACAGTAGGAGCAACACAAAAGGCATCAAGCCCCTGGCCCAAAGAACAGCAGACACTTGTTATCAAAACACTGATCCCATGGCCCCCACGGCTGCCATTCAGTCCCCGCCGGCCTGCCGGACTCGATTACCCTCCCCACTGGCAGACTGGAGCACATAAAAAGCATTCCCATCAATGAACTGTTGAACCTTTTCCCTTTGGACGTGTGACCAGACAGGAACCCTTTGACACTGCACTTCTGTTGAGTAAATTCATAGCCTAAGCACTTTTCTGGTCACCGGGCTTGTTAAGTCCATTAATTCTGGGACACAGCACTCATTTATACATGTGCAGGGGCCAGAATGTGAATTTATTCTGTTGGTAAAACAGTGAATATTTGTTGGGTGTGCAGAGTAAACAGACCAATAACACAGGTCCCCTCCCTGCTTTTCTAACTCTCCTGGCTGCCTCCACCCCATGACAGAGACGTGCTAGACTCTCACTATATTCATTACTCATCTGCTCACCTGCTTCTATGTCACCCTCTCTTTTTAACTAGGTGAAAAAAGAGATGAAAGACACATTATATTTAATGCGTCTGTGTGTACACCCTTGATAATGTCTTGGAAACCATGGTCCTTAACCTTGAGAGGCAGCCTGATAAACAGCTCGATGGTAGCTATCCAATCAGCAGCTGTCTTTTTCCCGTAAACATTAGTCCAGCAGGGAGGAGAGCCTCACTCAGAGGAAAATAATTGCCTCTATAAAAAAAAAGCAATGAATTTCATATCAACTGTGCTATCGCAATTCCGAGAGGGTGAGCAATCAAAGTGTGTAGTGCGCAGTTCAGTACAAATCACCTTTTTGACACACAAAGGCATCACAGCAGTCTCCTGGCTGCCCGCTGGCTTGACCAAGCAAAACAGGGTGCTGTCCACCTGGGCACTGGGGCTTGTGGCAGGCACGGAAGTCGCAAGTGCACTGGGGTGGTATGGACGGGCAGCATCCAGTAGGAGGCTTGTAACTCTTGGTCAGGACTGAACCCTTGGGGCAGGAGGGTACCTCCAGAGTGGGGCATGTCACCCCAGTGCACCTCATCTCCTCTGTAAAAAACACAGGCATTGATTCACATTCATTTTAAAATGATGGGGGACAACGGCATATATAATTTTACAAACAAAACCAGTTAATGGGATACAACTTGAGCATCTTTTAATTTTTTTCCTTTGTTTTTTTTGTAACAACACCTTCAGCTGTTTAGACTCTGACAGCACCAGGACTTTTTTTGGCTTGACCGGCTCACAATGTAAACAGCACCTCACACTTTAAAACCAGTCATTATTAGCAGCCAACCTTTAGAGATTTTCTTCTTTTTAGTTTAGACTCTCGCATTCACTTAGCATACCAGGACCCCTCTGCCAGAGCAAATATAATAGTTCTGATACCCCTTCTTATTGGGGAAAAGAGGTGCAGGGTTACTGGTAATCTGGCTGAGGGGCTCAGGAGTGTATTTTGGAACCTGTTCAGGAAAATAAAATAAAAATGCCCCTCTTCACAGATACAGTATGGTAAGAGAACAGTAGCTGCCTTACAAACTATGGGCTACTGAAAACAAATGGATACACTTATTCTGGTCCTAAGTGTCCCTGTAATGTTTACATGTCGGGCGCAAGAGAGATTTTTGTGGAAAGCAGACTCACATTCTGCCCTAAAATCAAAGTCATTTTTCGCGATTGCATCAGGAAAGCATCATAGATCTACTTTGCAGTTGTAAAAATGCAGCATTAACAAGTGCAGGAGAGAACTTGTAAATAAATAACTGCCTCGTAAGAAAGCTAAATTAAGAGCAGTATGATTTAGATATGAGAAATACTTGACGATCTTTGCATACATCTGGTTTTTGAGGAGAGGGAATGATACAGGCAGAGGTTGCATAACAGTGCTTGGGGTTTTGGTAATGTTTCCAGAGAAACCGTTCTGCTGATGGTCTTCCCAGACTGGTGCTGGCTCCATGGCGCAACACGAGTCTCTCAGAGGATGTGCTTCATCCTTGACATTTGATGACTGGTAAATGGATCTGAGTTTTGCCACCAGATGGGGAACCACTGAGTGGCTCAGAGTCCAGTCTACTCATGCCCTGATAATAGTTTGGCTCTGCCAGTCCTCAACTCATGAAACAGACCTACAAATCATTCCTTGCATTCTCACTCATTTCAGTTTTAAAAGATGAGTTCGTTGGCCTGTCCTGATGCTCTACTGGTATTGCAGTTAAGTAGCTGTTTGATGTCTGACTGAGAATATACATGAAGGAAAAGGGCCTCTAAGACTGTGAGTGCTCTATTTTGGAGGGTGGGGTAACATAACTGACACATGAAATTGAGGATAGGGGGAACATTGAATTTTTTTGGCTCCAGATAAATAGAGCAAGGGTGTTAGGTATCTATACCGTAGTGTTTACTCAAGCAACTTGGGACTGCCACAAAGCTCTCATTGATAAACTCTGTAGCTGAATAGCATCATAGAAAATAAGGGGAAACCCCTGAATTAAAGAAAGCTACAACCCATTTAACGGTTTTTTGGAGTAAAACAAACTTTAGTTGGAAGTGCTGATTGGCAAATGTTTTACTTACAATAACGTCTAATGCAGTCTGCTGCTGGTTTTGCATATGAAAACCTCAAGCTTTTTAGAGCTGCAAAAAATGTCCTGGGATAATTTTGCACATGGTTGTGCACTGAAAAACACTTTGAGTCACATACAATGCACAGAGAGAAGGCTGATTACTCTTTCAGTTGTGATAATGGATGGGGTTGGAGTGCGCTGGGAAAAGCAGCTGGCAGACATACCATTGTAATTTAAATGAATAGAATTGTATCCATCAGTGGAAATGGTCTAACTCTTGCAGGTCCAATTAATACATTTTTCTTTTTTTTAGCTGGCACAATTATAAACACAATAGGCAGACAGAGCGGATGGAAAAAGTCAGCAGCAAATGGATTTTACCCTGCACTGTTTGTGTTGTATCTTTTAGCATAAATGGCTGTAATTAGTGAGTCAGCGACCACAGAACCAATCTCTGTAACACAATGGTGGCCATACTCCAGCTTGCACATACACAAAAGCCCAGATTTGGTATGCTTGATAAATTATCTCTGCATAAAAGGCAACATGTGCTATTTTTCAACTGCAAGATAAAGATTTAAAAACCTTTGACCCAGACGCAAAACCTGCAAAAATGTGTTATTTTTCCTCACACATATGCACACGCACAATAACACACATTCCAATGCACACTCACACGCACATTTGATGGTGATCTAGAAAAGAAAATTTGGAAATTGCCTCATTACAGCAGAAGGGTGTCTTTTGTAAACAATGTTTCCTGGCATCCTCACAGCTCATTGAAGAAAGCAAAATCTTTCTTTCTAAATGAGTTTTTTCTTCCTTTCAAGCCTGGGTACAAGGAGCATAGTCTTTCCCAAACCAGCACAGCTCAACTAGGCAGAGGAGGCTGTGTTGACAGCCTGAGTTTACTCATGGAAAAAAGCACACAATGTGAGTTCTGTTCGCTGACTGACTCTGGAAACAAGTCAGCTGAGAACAAAGCTGTCTCAGTCCAGCTGCCCTCCGTGAGTTTCTGGTCTGTCCTCAGGTTTTATAAAGTTGCTCCCCAAAGGGACACATCAGGGCCGTCTCTCACGTTAAGCTGTGGAGGCCTGGCCGAGCGCCCACTAGCAGTTACGGAGGTGAAAGTCAGCATTGTTCACTGCGTGTGTCAGTATATGTGTGAGGACTGAGGAGCAGGTCTGATCGAATGACCAGCCCAAAAGACAGACAGGGTCACCTGGTAGGAACTTCATACCATCATGAGTGGCTTGCGGCAGCTGAGTGTAGGCATGCAGCCACTAGGAGCCCTGCATCAGCTGCCGGCATGCTTTATTCTCTCACTTGCTCACAAATATTCGCAGATTAAGAAACCAAAATGCGTGTGTCTGGGTCAGATAAACAGAATGTCCATATTTGTTCAAGATTTGCAGATTGATATATCCATGTATATTTGTGCGCGCATAGCCTTTCAATTGAAGAGAACCATAAATAAAGTAGTGGATAACTAGAATGATCAGTTATATGTACAACCCTCAGTCACAGCCCTCATCAAATGCTAAAAATAAGTCTGTGGGAGACCTGGCTTGTACTCAGTTGTTGAATAAATTGCAAAAGTGGCACCAGAGTTGTGTATGGATTTTGGCCTTAGAAATCTTTCTCTTTTAGGAAAAAGCTAAATGATGATGGTAAAAGAAATGGGTCTGAGAATTTAGCTTAGTGCTGTAGTTGAGGTATGTTTAATTTGTTAATTGTTATGGTTGAGTGAATACACTGAGGTTTTAGGCCTTGATTTAGTGAACGAAGCGAGGTTTAGAGTTGAACATGCAGAAAGGGACTTCACGTGTGTGCGTGTTTTGGCTTTCCTGCTGCCTTAATGCTATGTGGTTTGGTTAGTGGCTCACCAAGAATAGTGAGTGGGTTGACAGAAATCCCAACATGCCTTTAAAGGAAGTCCTTTGTTTCAACAGCCACACAGGAGTTTTGTTTCCTCTTTAAAATCAGACTCTACACACAGAAATAAGCACTTGCTGGGAAGCTAGCGGCTTGGAGAGTATAACCGGGCCACAGCTTCCGCAGACGGTACACAAACACTTAGCACTGAGACATTTTGTGGCCCCTGGCTGCCGATGGCAGCCTGGCTCAGCCAGTAACAGCCCTTCCACAAAGAAGCAGCAGCAGCCAAGCAGAACCAACAGTAGAGAGAGGCAGGGAATAGGTGAGCAGGGTTAGTTTGTGCCATGGCATTAAAGTGGGCATTGCTTTCCACTGATGAACCATTCATGAATGACTACAAGCCTGAGGCACAAGTTTTAGTCTATTCCCACAGACATTATCCCACAAAAGGTGCATGTGAAAACACTAATGCCCAGCATAGTTGAATCGGAAATCACATGGTCATTAACCTGCCAGTTCCCTACAACAAAGCCCATGTGTGAGTTCACAGCAAGTGAGTGGTCCCCTCCAACCCATACCTAGGCAGCACTCTCACCTGAGCCAAAGTATTTGCAGGAATGAGAATGCAGCTGATGCAAACCATCTCCAGCTGTGTGTTACATGTGAGAAAGGACAAGTTCAGACATTGTCTCGACCCAGTTCTCCTAACATTGTTGGGAGTTCATCTGTAAAACAGCTCTAATAGCTTGACTGCTGCAGAACAGCTTGGGCTTTCACCTGTAAAATTATGTGTTAGCATCAAGTGTTGCCCATTATATAAAATGACACAGCAGAAGAATTCTTTAAAAAAAAACTAGTCAGGAGCCTTATTGCATCTTCTTTACTCCCATGCTACTTCTAACTATCATATGCAACCAAATTACATCAGCATTTTGTATTCTAGTAGAGAATAAGATTTTACTGAAACTACAAGAGGTGCCATTAGGAAATTGAACCTCAACAGTGAAAGATGTTGAGTTTTGACAGATCACGGTGAGTCACAGCAGAGGGATGAACTGACAAGATCACTGAGTGAGTCAGTGGGAACTCAAAGGAAGGCCCAGACAAACAAATACCATTTGTGAGTGTACAGGTCCCGCAAAGTGAATCTGAGTTCCGAGTAATGGCAAAAAAAAAGCTTTCTTTAAGTATTCAGACAAAAAGTCTGCTTTAAAGATTAGATGTGTAATATTAGTTTGAAAACATTTAAAATCATTCAGAAACTCACATTCTGTTGAATATGAAAAAGCCATCATGTTATGCTAGAAAGATTTATGCATTCCATCGACCTCAGATAATACCGCTTTGTACCTCAAGCTAGGACACTGATTCACTCTAACATCAAGCCTGCAATCAGTTTAACATCACTGGAAGAGAATTTAGAGCTGCCCAGATATCTTATTATTCTTTTATACAATCTATGATTCTCTCTTGCAGTTTATGTTGAAGAACAATATCAATGATTAAAATGGTAAATACAACAATGACTGAAGCTCTTGGCAAGTGATTACTGGAGAGCAGGATTAACATCCAAGTCAACCAGCTAGGGTTGGTCTTTAGCCAAACAGTGCTTTGCACCGTTGCTTCCTCTTCCACCATTTATGACATCCTCTCCCCTGGCTGCTGGCGTCAGGTGGTACTGAGAGCTGAAAGGCCTAGAAACCAAGACCGTGCAGCTTCTCCAGCAGATATTCACAAAGGTAAACATTAGCACCTGTTGCTCCAATGTCTACAGGGGTTAGAAATATAAGAAAGTTGGGCGTAGAAACAAAAGCACAACCAGCTCATATTGGTCGTTGCGTTGCTATTGCGAAGCAACAGTGACCCCTAGAGCTGGATATTCTAGATATAGCACCTGTACTGCTATACCGTTACAACAAAAGCGATCAGTTGCGTGCTCATGCCCTGAGTGTAAGATTATAGAACACAACTGCTGTCGCACTCCAGGAGGGCATGCTTACACAGATCTTAATAGCTGCTTGTGTCTAAAAGCAACGACAGGTTGATAGACGCAGTCTCCATGGAGTCCAACAGGACTAGACAAATAGGATCCTAACCACAGAGTCCCGGTCTGGTTGCAGAGGAAGCTCCTACTGATGACAGACAAAGGAAAATCTCTGCCGCGACATCTAGACAAACAAGATAATTATCACACAGACACATGCACAAACACAGATGCAGACATGCAGGCTCAGTTGTTCACATATGAAGGCTCATTACACATGTGATGATACATCTCCACATGCAAGTGAGCTCATGCGTGCATTGGTCTACATGCATATGTATTCTTTTAGACATACAGATGCATACATCCTGCTCTCTTACTTAATGAGGGGCCATTAGAAGGGTGGGTGTGTTTTGCGGTGAGAAGTCATAAGCTGCTGAAAAATGTTGTTTACAGTTTTCACTAGTATGAGTTTAAACTGTCATCCACTGGGCTCAGACTTTGATGAGGGAGTTACAAAACAGTGGAATAGCAGCCCATCTTTCACTGCAACACTACACTTGATGATACGTCTAAACAATATATTTGATGAACCTACTTCTTGTGGGATTCACTACATAAATGGCTCAAGACAAATATCCATGCAGCTGTACTGTAGTAACTGTAATGTCATTTGCAGACTAAATAAACTTTAATGTCTCCATGGTGTGTTGCCAACCGCAGTATTGCCTATCCTAAGAACTGTCCTTCATCTGAAATGTCAGTGAATTGCAAAGAGAGTGAGTGAGAGCCAGAGGACAGCAACATTTAAATAAAAGCATCAGTCAGTCAGATGTTTGAGACATCAGACTATAACACATATACAGGAGTTCAGCGAGTTCCCTCAGTGGCAGTCTTGTCCTGTTTTGCAAATGTCACTCAGGAGACATCTGCCACTTAGTGCCTGCCTATCTACCGCACACCTAAAAATCCAAATGAGGAAACTAAACTCACTCTGCCAGGAACGTTTTTCACTTAGTGAAGTGTCAGTCAGAGAGAGGGCTAAGCACACATGCTTGCATTCTCTTACTTCATTCAAAGGGTTCTCCCTTTTACCTCAAAGCACAGGGGAAGCATTCATCCTCTATTCACTTACACCTTATGAACTTGGTCCTGTGTTTGAGGCTCTCTTGTGCTCCATATTTCTATCAAAGGCATACACCCCTACTTTGTTACTTTCCTGCATCCATCCTCTAATTTTCCTACTCTCTGAATCAGAGAGTACCTGCCTGTTAAAAATTGCATAAGGAGACTGTGGCCTGATAAATTACACCAAATAAATAAGCAATATGATACAAATGGTATGCAAATACTCAAGTAAAACGCATAATTAATCTTTTGTACTAATGGCTGAGGGCTTTAAAAGGCATCTTCCCTAAAAATTTAGGGTGATGAGATTTTCTCTGGTTAGAAACAATGTTTCCCTCCACACACAGCTGTGACATAAGGAATGCTGTCGCTATGTCTCACTCAGAGTTAATTTGTACAAGAAATGACAAAACCCTTATCTAGTAAGCCTATAGCTCACGAAATTTCATTTGTATAGCACTGACTCACAGCAAGTGTCGCCTCAAGGCACTTTACAGTGTAAGATAAAGACCCTATTGTATTAGAAAGAAAACCCCAACAATCAGACAACCCCCTATGAGCAAGCGCTAAGTGATGGTGGGAAGGAAGAACTCTCTTTTAACAGGAAAAGACCTCTAACAAAACCATGCTCAGGGAGGGGCAGCCATCTGCCTCAACCGGTTTGGGTGAGGGGGAAAAAGAAGAGAGAAGGGAGAGCAAAAAGTCTGTGGGAGAAAGAAGACAACATTCTAGACATGCAGCAGTAGCAAATAAATGCTACTGCTGGAGAGTGAAACTTGAGCTGAATAGAGCTACTGTGTTACTGTGACTTCCACTTGCAGGTCACTTGAAGGTTACCTGCAGCTTCCTGGCACTGGCTGCGGTTGATGTAGGCGAAGTGGTGGTGGCAGCTCTGAGACTCACACACACAACCCTCAGTGGTAAGGTTACAGCCAGAGAACATACATGCTGGGTTGGATGGTCCCACATACTTCTCTCTGTGTCTTTCCCGGTGCTCATGCCTCCGACCATCTGAAATCCGGCCGTGGACACACATAAACCACAGTCATCAATGAGTCACAGACAATGGCACCACTCAAGGGTGAGCGGAGAACCACTAAATAAAGCCTTAGCACGTGTGTCATCACTACAATATGAAAGTAGCATTAACCACCTCAGAGCCACATCTGTCATGGATTAACTTCTCTCAATAGATAGCATTATCCCCTCTAAATGGGTTCTGTACTTGTGTGTGCACACATCTGTCTTTAAACACAAAAAGAAATTAAATGAGAGGGCTTACCCGACTTACTGGCCTTCATGCAGGTTTCCTGGTCTGGGTAGGTAAAAGAGCCTAAGCAGGAGTGACGAGCATCACACACACACTGATCTCCTGCTCTGTCGCAGCCTGTCATCAGTGGACAGCGCTTATCCTCAAGACCTGCATCTGGATGGTCAGGCAGTACTGCACAGAACAATGAGAACAAAGGACATGAGGATAGAGGGAAAAACATGAATTCCCAGCAGACCTGTTTTCATACATGAACTCTGGATAATGGCATTACAGGAGATAGCCTGCTTCAGCTGTTTTTTTGGCTACTGGAAAAACAGTGCTGTTTATGCAAGGGAACATGGACCACCTATTCTTTAAGTGTGAATTTATAAGACTAGTATCTGTACTATTCTCACATTGGCTCAAATCAATGCAATGGACCTCATACAAACTTCATACAGGTTAAAGGGCCATTTGACGTCCATTCTGAAGTTTGTAGTATCACATCCACCTGCGTTGGTGGAGAAAAGCTCCAGGCTGCTGCGGTGCATGGGCGCAAACAGATTAGGACTCCATTTAGTCCCATTTAAAATGGATAAACACATAGGAGACACACTCAAAGATTAAACATAAGGGCAAAATGTGCCAGAAACCAAGATGCGTTTCCTCAAAATTGCTTGAGGGTTAGCCAGCTTACAGCATCTGTTGCAACACACTACGTGGGCACAACCAAAGCTAAAATGATCAATGTTTTTTTTTCTGGGCTGCCATCCCTCCACCCTCCTCATTGTGCCACACTGCTTCAGCTACCGAGCCCATTTGTTTGCTTTTGTTCCACAGCATGGGGCCCTCCCAGGGTTTCCATCTTTGCTGGCTGCTGCAACGCCTTGTCTGAACTAAGGCCATTTCCACCATACCCACACACTGTTCCTTCTCCTAGTGAGTACCCCCCCTTTCACACCACCTCCCCTCGCATCTTAAGGCTTAGCCCAACTTGGATGAAACTTTATGATGGAAAGGAATGTATAACAGAGTGAGCTAAATATCCATCCTGGGATTAAAAGGCCCCAACCTCCACATTACACATAGTGTTCCTTTCACATTCATGCATGAATAACCACACACATGCTCCTCAAAATACTGTCCCTCATAGCTGTCCAAAATCAGTAGGAATTGGTTGCAGAATAAACAGGAAGAGATAAACTGCAGCACAAAGTAACCCCTATCCAAGATTTTGCTGAAAGGCCTCAAATCAACAATATGGAAGTGTGATTGGAGCTTATCATAATACTCTGGCTTTCTTCTCCAAACAGCTACATACCAGAACAATGCATCAGAGGAAAAGGTGTTAAAGGTTTAACTATCCAGTATAAACATTGGCAGTTCATTGTTTACCTGACTACTGTAGTAATCCTACCTGAAATACAGTCTGAAAATGAGATGTTTTTATGACTACAAAGAAACTGAACTCTGTGGCTGTGTTTTTGAAAGCTGAAGATGATAATAACACGCATATGTTGATCCATATTAATTTGAAACAGATATTCCACAATGGGGAAAAAGAAAAATTTCTTGCTGTGATAAAATTTACTACTGAAGTGAATCAATGTGACTGAAAAATAAAGCATCCTGGTAAATACTTTCCCCATGTTAGAGCTGGTTGTGCTAATGACTGCTTGGCGATGGCCGTTGCTCTCAGGTTTTACAGTAAACTACCAGTGGAAGCACTGAAGGTAAGATTACTTTCAGCGTGAGCCAGGCAGTACTGTTAATAGATGTCTCAGACGCCCAGTGAACTGGCAAAGCACAAACGACCTTTTCAATACTCCACACCAAAACTTTCTCTGACTTCCTTTCACCCTAAAATGATCCTCAGCCTCAGGATTTCTTTCATCCTGAGGCTTTCCTGTACCTGTGAGGGTATTTTCACAGTGGTAGCGCCTGTCTGTGCAGGGTGCTAAATCTGGCATGCAGAAGAGGGGTAGGAGTCAAAACAATTAATGAAAGGCTGGACACTGGAGACAATGCCTCATTAACTATTTTTAGCTTGACCCCAGTAAGGCCATTTTTCCAAGTTTGTCTGCTCAGCCTGGTTTCCTTTAGCCTAACCCTAGTGTATTCTGGTCTACCCCGGTCATCTCTTATCTGGCCTGGCATGACTCTAACCAAAGTCTATGGCTTCATCCTAGGGGGATTCCTCACTCTGCCACTCAGACTGCTTGTTTTGGCATCCAGAGCCAGTATGGAAAAGCTGACCTCTAGAGGCCCTGCGGCTGATAGCGAGCTAAAAAGGAAGTCTTTGAAACATTAGATAATACCAGCGGAAGGGAGAAGTAGAAGGCATGTAAAGCAGTGCAGTGGACATAGCGTCCCTGTAAGACAGGCATTCTGTTGCATGGTATGTTAAGTGTCTCTGGAGGCTGAAGAAGCTTGGTGCGGAAGAACAGACATAATAATAAAATGAGAAAATAAAAACATATCATTTAGATGAGACTGACTGATTTCACCTGACTGTTAGGCTGATCACTGAAGCAACTATAATGGGTGGAAAGGGCTAGAGGATATTTTGTCAGCGCAGGTGCCTGTATACTGACAAAGTAATCAATATTTTATTCACTTGTTTGTCTGACTCCAGTGCTTAAATATTAAAACCCCTCATGAGAATAATTTACTCTAATAACGAATATTGTTTTTGGCAAGCTTCAATCCTTCTTGGGGTTCATGAAATTACTTCTGGTTGCTGTACCTTAAAAACAGCGAGATCTGCTAGCAACAAAGCTTGAAATGAAACACTTTGCCCTGCTACAAAAATCAAGTGAAAAATTCAGTTCCAGCAATTTCCACTTCTTTTTTGGATGCTGCTATCTCACATAACAATTCCAAGTGTGGAAAACTAAAATACAGTGGCTATTTCAACTCTTTGAGAACAGGAGATCAAACATAACACCATTAAAAAACTGGGTAAACCTCTGTCATAATACGCAACGTGTCACCTGTGTTATAATGTTGCTGTGACTCCACAGCAACACATTTTGACCACCCAGAAAATCAAACCTGTAAGCAGAAAAGCAGGGGAACAGAAAAGCGGAAACATTTTACCCCCTACTCCTGATTGCAGGTCTAATCACTTTAAGACCCTTGCAGCTTGAGGAGGGAAATCTGGGATCAGCCTCCAGCAGCCTGCCTACTGTGGCCCCTGAAAACACACTGGGAGGCGTTGATTTACCCCCGCCGAGATCCTTCGGGATATTTTGGCTGTGTGTGTATGTGTATCTGAATTAGGGGTCAGCAGCAGGCTCTGAGGTCCCTGGAGTCGCAGGACCAGAGGCATGACTCAGACAAAGGGGCCACTAGGTCTCCCACTCATTCCAAAGCTGTTCATTTGCAGAAGTTATCTTCCAGAAACTAATCTAACCTGTACATGAGGCACAATCAGCAGCAGTGGTAAGGGTGTGGGCAGGAATAGAATAGAATAGAATAGTAGAATAGTTTAGAATAGAATAGAATAGTTGCTTTATTTATTGTCATTCTAAACATACATCAGTTAGCACACACTGGAATGAAATTTCGGTGCACTGACTCGCCATTGAGCTGATACATAGAAATACAGTAACTGAAAAATAGAAATATATTGAAAAAGAACCTAAGATATCTATATACACCCCAAAAATATGAACAATTATGTCTGGAAAATATGTGTAAGAACTGTACATGGTGAAAGAAAATAAATACATATATTGCACAACAATGTAGCAGTAAGGATCAACCTAGGATATAAACACAAAAAATTTTGAAAAATCATGTGTAGAAATATTATGGGAAATACAGTAGAAAACTGTAGCAGGGTTTGATTATAAGTATACTGCCTGGCAATATAGCAGCAAAAGTCAGTGCGCAGCAGGAGATCACTGACAAACCCATGCGGAGCCCTGACTTGGACCACCCCACAGAGAGATGATGGAAAGGCAAGGTCGGGAGATCCAGACACCCACTGAGAGTTGCTTACTCTCTCCTATATCCCTTTCATTCCTCTGCAATCATTAGGGACACGATGCAGGAGAAAAGGGATCCTTCCACTGGTCATTTGTTCCTCAGGAGAAGTCCACTGCTATCAATTCAGTTCTCACTGGGGAACCTGATACCCTACACCATCCGGAATGTTGCTCAAATTGTGTACTAAATGAGCACATCCACAGCGTACCAGTCCAGCTCTGCCTGGAAAGAAGAGTACAGTGTTGCACTGTGAAATTCACAGAATTTGCAAATGAAAATCTGCTGGGGGACTTTTGCAATCATGGAGCGATTAAAGCTCTGAGATGCACAGTGAAACCAGTGGTGTAAACAGAACAGACAAGAAAACAGCAGCTCATTTGCCGGCTTTAAAATGCAATCACACTTTTTATCATGACATAAGCAAGCTTCAGCCACATCTACTTTGATTTGAATGAAATCACTGCTGCAGTTTCTTTCCTAAAGCAAGAAAGAACAGAACCTATTATGTTAGTGCCAAATCACTGCTGCCAGGAGTATTGCCATGATTCTGAGTTGACAGTGAATGAAGCCTTGAGGAAAAGAAAAAAAGCAGCTGAACATGACTCCTCTCCTGGCAGTCAAGAGCCCCTCTGACCCAGGGAGCTGCTCCAGGCTTTGGTGGGAGAAGTTTCTGCCAGAAAACTTATTTTTTCATACATATATTTATTATCTGCAGTTTTCCATCGCGGTTGGTTAAGTTCAGGCATCAAATGATCAGTTTCTGGGAAAGATCATTAAACTGCACGCCTTCAACAACTAACTACGACAGAGCCTGTCTGGCAAAAGCCACCATGTGCGCTCCAGACAGCCAAAAGCACAGTAAACACTGACACTGTCACTGCAGTCAGGGCTTAAATGACGTTTTAACAGTAATGGCTTCAAGTACCTTACGCAAAGGGAATGATTGCTTAAATAAAGAACTTTATTACAGTTCTTTTGATGCACATTTAGTAACAATCTGTCTCTCCTTTCTAACATATTTAATAAAATGCCATCATTTGAACTGAGTTTACAAGTCAGAGTTCTACTTACCCTTACATACTCCAATTTCAGGGATAGCGGCAGCTCCGGTTTTGTTGACAGAGGCGCAGGTCAGTCCCAGGGCGCAGTAGCCGTGCGCCCAGTCCTGGCCGCCGCAGGGCTCCCATTCCAGCCGGGTGCACCGATCACAGCATCCGCACGGATCCCTGGCCAGCGTCCGACCACCGTCGCAGGCAAGCGTGGATTTGACGGGACAAGTCCGGAGGTTACACGGCGTGCATTCATGAGCCGAGAGCGCACGCACCAGAAAGAGGACGATCAATAAAACCGCGGCGCATTTGCTGAACATGTTTCAAAGAACCCTCCGTAAGTTTTCCAGAGAAACGGCCCGCTTCTGTCAGATGATCACCCGCATGCACTCACCGAGATGTTCTACCCTATACGTAGCGTATTTCCAAAGTTGTCAAGCCCGCTTCAAAGTTATTTTTTGCTACAAACCTCCCCTCGGGCGCGCAGTTCATTACCAAGCAGCTCACTTCAGAAGCACGTACACCACGAGACAGAAGTGTGCGGACGCGTCTTAAGTGGCAGCAAAATCCAAAGACAATGGCTCAGTGTGAGGACGCAGACGCGCGTCTCATCGAATTACGCACACGCAGAAATCCAAGACAGAAGCTGCGGAGGTTCGCGGAGGTTTTCTCGCTACTGACGGCCACACACAAAAACGCAGTCTGGATCCTAAATTGACATACAAGCATATAGAAATTAGCCGTGCACCCCCTCCCCCTGACTGACACAGGCAGCGACCAGTCACAAGGAGCGAAAGGAGGGAGGATTTGAAGTGATTTACGCCTGCCTGAGAACTCGACTCTCTGCGTGTTGCGCAATGATACAAGTTCGAATGCAAGTTTTCTTTTCTGCTTCACGTTGTTCACATCTGAAGAACTGATGTACACTTTTCCAGCTTACAGTAAGCAGTTCTTAAAATGCTTTAGGTGAGCAAGAAATCACCTGTGGGTATATTTGATCTATATCCCTGCTTTAGGTCATAGTCATTAATGGTTAAAGGGTCAACATCTAAATGTTGCTGAATTATAATTATAATAAAGTGCAGCATGGACTGTTTGTTTAACCTTGTTTTTCCACAGATTGCTTTTACTGTAAGGCTGTAACCCCCCCTTACTGTTTTCTGTCTCTGCTTAATGATACAGTACTGATAAAACACTTTAAAATAGTACGAGGCAGCCTTATGAAACTTGTGTTTAAAACATAGATGTTTACTGTTGGAGGCAACTTGACGCAGTTACAATAACCTTTCTCTTTCTTTTCTTACTCATATGTGTGCTCAAGGTTATGTATCATTCCAGTGCTTTGCTTTCTGTGTTTACTTGTGTCTGTAGGTGTCTGATTGCGTATGCAGATGGCTTTGAGAAGGTAAAAGGTCATCTGGTGTTTGCTGGAGCAGTGTTTATGTGTTTATTGCCAGATGGATGGTCTGTATGTGTGTGGGCAGTGGGCACAGCTGGAGGCTGATTGCAAGAGAAACCAATTTTGCTGTCCTCCTATTTTCTGCTGCGGGCTCAAAGTAGTCATTTCTCCAAAGGTGAAATAGAATTTAGATCATGTGATGATTCATGAATATTACTGCCTCAGCAGTGTGTGGATGGCCCAGTGTTGTGGGGTTTTTTTTCCTGTCACTGGAAACATTTACTCTTAAAACACCAATCAGGTGTCATCTGGCCCACAGTGTCAACACACAACAGCACCTCCTTCATTTGCAACATCTGCCTGGAGCCACCCGCTCCAACACAAACACAGCATCCAGGAAACCAGCCATGCAGCACACATAATCAGCTCTTGCAACACAACTCGGCTCTTGTCCTCCGCTTCTCCCTCCACCCTCCCTCACGCCATCCCTTCCTTAAAGCTCTCTTCAAATGAGACCCGCTGACCGCTGGCCGGACACCCATGCTGTCTGATGACACATCAGACCATCACACTGGAGTGCTTCAGTTTCCATGCACTTGCAGAGATTTTGGCCCAGTGGCACTGACCTATTTGTCTGGGCGATGGGCTTTCAAATAGGGCCAAAATGGCAACTCTCAAAGGACCCTGATTCTCTTATAATGGATAAGGAAATTTGCATTTGGGCAGCTAAAAGGTCACAGCTTTGCCTTCAGATTCTGTTTCTTTTTGTTTTACATATACATGCTCAGGGGTATTTCTCTAATAGAAGGGTAGAAATCTACACAACAAGAATATACTCTCATTGACTTGCTCTGAGCATATGCATTTGGAAAACTTTCCCATTATTAAGTCTAGAGTCAAGCATCACTTTCAGATTGTCCATAACATTAGCTATTGTTTTTACTGTCAAAGAAGTGCCAACCTTGGTTCAAATAGAGCAATTCAGATCTTGCTGAGTGGCATGTTCTCTAAAATCAGAGCTCAGTCTGAAATGTCATGACTCTGGGTATTGGTAACTTTGTATGTGAGTGTCTGCATGTAACAAACAGGAGGAAAAGGTGGGGCAGTGAAGGGCATTTTGCAGGGGCTGAATAACTATGGTGTGTGTATACTAATGATGTTCTGAGGCATAGATCTCTGAGAAAACACAGCAGAGGTTCAACAAGCATCCCTTTCGCTCCTTCAGTGAGATGATTTTGATCCATCTGTCTTAGAGACTCCATCAGGTGGCATTTAACAGGCTAGATGACTACTGCCCTGTTGTATCCCTGCTTTATCTTGCTTGCACAGACAGCTGAATTACATACTGCTGCTGTGGAGGCATTAGGTAAGGAGGTGTTTGTGGAGATGGGTGTGAATGATGTTTTGGTAGTGACATAACTGGCAGCAGCAATGCAACACTGATGGTGAAACAGGGCCACACGTAGTGTATGATATGGAGTGTTGAATGCATGTCAAGTGGACAGCGTGCAGCACACCTGATTACAAGTCCTCAGGAAGTGTGGTGAGATTTGACCCAAGAGTCAATGCACAGTGATGACAAATGCTCTCATTTGACTTATCTCAGAGCTCAGAGTGGTGGACTGGACCATACTTTTCTGTTCCATTGGGTTGGGGAGGAGTGGATGGTGAGGGGCATAATGAGCAATGCGTCCTCACTGTTAAGAGAGTTTTGAAGCAATTAAAAAATCTACTAAATAGCAGAAATAAGGCACATTTAGTGTGGTGGCTAAATGGCGATGAATGGTCTGGTTCAAACTCAGAACAGATGAGATCATCTGTTTTTATATGAGCGGAAAGAAAAAGCTTGAAATACATGACGAAGAGTGTGAACAAACAAAAACTTTCAAAAAATTAACCAAAACAAGGTAAACATATCCAAAACAAGGATTCTTATTTTTTTAAAACGACAGAAACAACATACTGAGGTAATATTCAACAAATATGATTACATCTCTTTTCCATTACTACCATCCAGAAGGACTCACAAGTGCTTTTGTTTCTTACTTAGGTTTCCTAATTTGTTTGGACCTTGACAGAGAGAGCTTGGAAACGGTGAGTTTCACAAGAAGAGGGGCTTTCTTT
Organism: Etroplus canarensis; assembly: GCA_015106775.1. Classification (NCBI taxonomy): domain Eukaryota; kingdom Metazoa; phylum Chordata; class Actinopteri; order Cichliformes; family Cichlidae; genus Etroplus; species Etroplus canarensis. Next base: position 24,666 of record VUQH01035976.1, on the reverse strand, counting down.
CATGTGAAAAATCAGGTTCTGAAAAACATGTTCAATGTTGAATACATTTTCTCATCCACATTGTCCTCTCTTTATGTCTCTTATTCTGCTTCCTCAGTGTCCGTTTTCTCTTTGTTTTCCTCTATGGGAGGTCTGGTCCAGTTGCTGTTGTTGGACTAAAATAATGTGTTTTGACACTGTCAGCTCTCCTGCAGTCTTCTTGTCTCTGTTTCCCAAAACCCCCAGAGCCATTACACCAACAGAGTGGCAACGCAGTGATACAAAACTCCAAGTCCCTTCCTTCTTGTTCTCCTGGATTTGAGCAGACCTGCTTGAACCTTTAAGGGTTCAGTGGGTTCATAGAGCCGTGAGGGCTAGATTTACCACTTTGGCTTTGTAGTCTGTGAAATGGCTGTTATCTGTGAAGAGAACATACATTTTAGCAGATGTCTGGTCATCTAATGAGTAGTAAATCATAATTATTGATATGTAAAGCACTGTGCAAAAGTCTTGAACCACACTTCAGTTCTTTATATTTTGCTTACAAGGAGCTAGATATTCTTGTAATTTTTAAAGCAATCTTGAGTAGTAGTTCTCCAAACTTCCTGGAAGTCTTTCAACATTTTTATTTGGACATCGGCTGCTTTTTCACTCATTTTCATTCCAGTCCTTGTACCTGACCTTCCTTTAAAGAATTGCAGGAAACTGCACAAGTGGAGGACAAAAGAAGAAGCAGCAACCTACAGTAAAAAAACTATCTACAGCAGATGAACAGTATCTGAAAGTCACGTCATTAAGAAAGGGGAAAATCCAACAAAGACCTTACACAAGACCTGATAGATGCATCTGGCCCTTCATTTGATCCATCCACTGTTTTATCTACCATATCAGCGGAAGGATCACTATCAAGAAGCCATTTTTAAGGAAGGGAAACAGGGAGGAAAGACTGAAGTACGCCAAATTACACAAGAACTGGACTGAAAATCAGTGGCGATAGGTCTTATGGAGTGATGAATCCAAATTTTTTGGTTAAAATTGTCATCAATATGTACAGTAGAGTTCAGGAGAAAGGTACAACAGTGAATGTCTACAGTCATCTGTAAAACACGGTGGAGGCTCTATCATGTTTTGGAGATACAATTTTAGCCAGTGGTGTTGGAGATCTCAAAATTGATGGAATTATAAATGAATAAAAGTACCGTCAGATTTTGACTCACCAAGCAGTGCCATCTGGAAAGCACCTGATTGGAAAAGCTTCATTTTTCAGGATCACAGTGATCCCAAGCACATTGCCATTGCATTAAAACCTACAGGGATAGAAAAACACAATCAGTCATGAATTTGGCCTCTCCAGAGCCCAGCTCTCAACTTTATTTAAGCAGTATAGGATTAACCTTGATAGTGAACATCTAAAGCCAACATCTAAAGAAGAGCTTTGGAATGTTCTTCAAGAAGACTGGAGAGTTATTCCTGAAGACTACTTAAGGAGATTATAAGTAGCTTACCTGAGAGAGTTCCCATTTTGCTGGCAAAATGTTATGAAATGAAGTGTGACTCATGACTTCTGCACTGTGCTGTAAGTCACTGCTGTGTGAGTTAACACACATCTTTTCTCACTTGTTTTCATGAGGAGATACAAATGATAGAGATGAACCCTTTACCCATTGTAAAGCACTGGGATAGATCAGGTTTTTTGGCCATGCTAGAGGGGTGGGCCCAGGGATAGTAATGTCATTTTGATGGTTGGTTGGCCTACCTCTTTGATCAGCACTAAAATATTTCAATAACTACTGAATATCTTGGCATTGTTTTCAGTGTGCCAGGAGAACAAATTCTTCAGACTTCCTCTGACCTTTCCTCTTCCAACATACTGCTATGCTAAATATACTTGATGGAGTTGTATCAATACAGATGTTTGTTTTCCCAGACAACGTACCTTAGTAACTTTGGTGAGCCTCTCACTTTTTCTTGTGGCACACTGTAAAGTTTAACTTTTTAGATTGCTCCATTATGACCAACATGTCATGACCATGATTACATTCTAAATAAAGCTGGCAAATGGTAAACTTTAAATGGTCTGTTAGCATGATGATCTTTAACTCAAAGAAACACTATGCTTAAACTTGTTTTCACAGAACTGCACACCAAGTAACAAAGTTGCAAAACAGCTTTGTTAAATCACAAATAGAATAACTCTAGACTCCACAACACACGGCCTTAGAAGCCCCTTTCTATCACCAACTAGATCAACACTTTCTGAAAGAGTTGCAGTGACACATAAGGTTTCTGGGTTCGATTGGCATCAAGAATCATTATGACTCAGCCCCAGACCCTTCCTACAGTCATGGCTCAAATCCTCTGGCTCCAGACTGTGCTCAGCTCTGGGCTTCTCACTTTCCCTCCAACCCTTTCACTGGGAGATCCTGTGACCTTGCAGAGCAGACGGCCACTCACTTGTTTGACAATTATAAGTGGCATACTTGCTCACCCCTGTTGTACTCAAGCGGAACGTTAAGTGGTCGTCTCAGAAGTTTTAATCTTCAAATCTATGTGATGATGGTGAATTCCTCAGTGGATTGAAAGCTTAAAGAACCCTTGTGTCCAATACCCATAACACCTGCCCAATGTAATCTTCCCTTTCATACACAAGATCATTGAGACTGTTGCACTTGCGTGCTTTGAAAGGTCTACAGTTACAAGAAATGAGCAAAGGGGCAAAAGCTGTGACACAGATTTTCTGCTCGGTCATAAACTACTTTGAGTATGTTTACTTGTATGCTTACATGTGTATGTAAGAGGCATTCTTAAAGATATTTCAGTGGGCTTGAAATGCTGATTTTATTGTATTGTTTTGTATTTCATCATTTAAATTTAATTAAAATTATTTCCAGTGTGAAAAGAAGCAAACTCTCTTTTCAGTGAGACAGTCCTTTACCTGGAACAGCACAACAAAAATTGTAAACATAACACAGATATAAGCTGATGAAGTTTTTTCAAAGACGTTAGCAAACAGTGCCTATTCATACACCAAGAATATATAAAAAAATATAGTTTTGCAAGTGACGACCTCTGGGGCTGAAAAAGAAAGCCAACATTAAGTGCCAACAGCTGCAATTCCTCTAATGGGCACTTTAGGCTGGCTCCAAAAGTGAGTTAATTCTCACAGAGTCCCCTGTTAAAATGCCCAACAACAGTCAGGATTAAACAAAATGTTTTGTCTCTATAGCTAATTTCCGTCTTACCTTTAGAGAGCTGAACTTTTTCCATATCCCATCCATGTAGATACTGTTAAGGCCTAAAACAAGGGGCATGGCCACTTCGATAGACAGTGTTCGCAGAGCTGATACAGAGAGCTGCACCCAGTGAGGGCCTGCTTATTTTTCACCTCAGCTAATCCTGTGACTGAAGGGGACTTCTGCTCTCCTCGTATGTAGTGGTTTACACATTTACAAGTGAAACGACCTGGTTTGATTCCATGTGGGGTAGCTGAGCACTTCATCATTTAAATATGGTCACTTCAGGCTCTAAAAAGACAATAAAATTCAGAGTCCAGAAATCAAAGGTTCATGTCACTGTAAGTCCACATTACAGTCTCTGGCTTCTGGTCACATATGCTAGTCTTGGCTTATATTCCTTCTCTCTTAAGATTTAAGATAGCTTCCACCAACTCTCAAGGGAACTACCTTACCTATCATACAAACCGTATTGCCTGAAAAATTAGGATATTTTCCAAAATGCTAGAATCAAAAATCAGTGATATGTTAATTCACAGTGAACCTTCATTTGACTGTCAAAAGAACAAAGAAAATATTTTTATTAGTTTTAATGACCAGCGTAACTGCATTTTGTAAAATACACAAATGCAGAATTTGAAACACACTTAACTAAAATTGGGAAAGAGGCATCTTTGCCATTATTTTACATCACCTTTCCTTTTAATAACACTTTTTAATCATTTTGGAACTAAGGATACTAATTGTTGTAGTTTTGGAATTGATAATCTTGTCAATTTGTGCTTGATATCAGCTGCTCAACAGTCTGTGGTCACTATTGTCAGATTTTCCTTTTCATGATGTACCACACATTTTCAGTAAGAGATAGATCTACACTGGCAGCAGGCCAGTCAAGCATACGCACTCTGTTTATGAAACCATGCTTTTGTAGTCTGTGCAGAATTTGGTCTGGAATTCTTTTGCTAAAATTAGCATGGATGTTCCAGGAGGAGACATCACTTGATGGCAACTTATATTTCTCTAAAATTGTAATAAACATTTCGAAGTCAATAGTACCATCACGTGCATGCAACTCAGCCACAGGCACTGATGTACACTCATACCATCACAGCATTTGCAGCTCTCACTGATAACAATCTGGATGGTTATTTCTTTGGCAGAACAGGAGACCTGTTTTTTTTTTCCAAAAACAAGATGAAATGTGGACTCATTTGACCACAGCAAACAGTTCCATAGTGTTTTGGTCCATCTAAGATGAGTTCAGGCTCAGAGAACTTGCTGGCATTTCTGTATAGATTTGATGTATGGCTTCCTCCTTGTGCAATTCAATTTCAAGTTACAGCGACTGACTGTGTTAAGTGACAATATATATGTACCTTCAGCTGCTCCCTTGTATTCTCCCTAAGGGGTTGCCACAGCTGATTAATCCACACTGGTAATTTGACAGAGGTTTTATGCTGGATGCCTTTCCTGACACAGCCCTCCATGGCAAGAGAGGCTTGTGTCCCCACCTGGAATCGAACCAGGGACTTTTCACTTGTGAGGCAAATGCATAAACCGCCACACTACATGGGACACTGTAACAATGGTTTTCTGAAATATTCCTAAGCCCAGGTGATTATTTTTATCGTGGTAGCATGACTGTTTCTTAGGCAATGTCTGCTAAGTGCTCGAAGATCACAAGTTCACCAGTGGTTTCTGACTTTTCCTTTTACACTCTGAGATGTATCTGAATTCTCCTAGTCTTTTCACAATATTACATACTTTAGATGTTAAAAGACCTAAATTTGCTGCAGGAATTTTGGCATAAAGGTGTGAGCTGTGATAATTGCTTGCAAAGACTGAGCTTAAAGGATGCTACTTTTATACCCAGTCATGATACCTCACTTGCTCCCATTTACCCTGCTTAATGTGGAGTCCTCCAAACCTGTGTTACTTGAATATTCTGTGTACTTTTTAAATCTTATTCTAACTCTGTCACAACTTTTGTTGAGTGTGTTACAGCCATCTAATTCTAAATTTGTGTATATTTACAAAATAAAATTGAGCTGATCAGTAAATCTACCGAAAATGTCTTCTTTTGTACTTTTGTCAGTTAAATAATGGTTCACGGGAAGTAACATAGCACAGATTTTTGTTTTTGTTGAATTTTGAAAATATTCTGACTTTTCTGGAATGGAGTTTTTTACCTGGAGAGTACTCTGCTAAAGGCAAATTGTTGAAAATTTCTGCTGTTTGATACTGTGCTGGTAGTGCAGAGCGAGCGAATTATTATTTTTTGTTGAAAAAAGTCCCTGCTGGGACTGGAAATATCGCTGACAGCTCTTCTGCAGAGAGCATGAATTGAAATAGAAAAGTTATGGGCAAGAAAAGTAAAACAATGAACTGAAAGACATTAAAATGCTCCATGGCACTAACATGAACTGGAGCCTTTGATGATTATTCAGTAGGAGCAACCTGTTGACACTATTACATAATACTTTGAACCATTTTTCATCTAAAATATTTTAGTGGGTTTTAAACACAAAACACAGAGTACATATTTGCCTTCATTTCTATACTGATAATGGCTTATTTGGCATCTATGAGTAGAAATGAGATTATATTAACATATAAATAATATGAACTCTTTAACACTGACTGAAAAATAAGCAATAGAGAGTGGGTAGTTTACAGCCATCTCATCGAATCTTGACACACTATCCAAAAATAAATCTGCAGTGCTCACTTAGTGAAAATTAATCAGGGTTATTGGCCTATAAAGTTCATCACCTTGAATAAAACCAACATAAAACATAAAAATATACACCTGCGACTATACATAGAGTAGTTCCTGTGGGATTTATGAGGGAGGATCCTCGGATAAAGGTGCCAGTTTTACAGGCAGACCTCCAGCTGGCAGAGGAATGTGACAACCTGTGTTTCAGCTGTAAATTCTCATAATTACAGTGCCACTAACTCAAACATTGAGGAGAAACAACCACCTTGTGAAGGGGGAAAATGATCACTGCTTAATGTTATGTCTGGGACACAGCTTTACTCTTGTCTTTGTCGGGGGGAAGAACAGGCGGCAGCAGCAAGAATGTGAGAAATGTATGAGTTCTCTGACCTTTATGAAGGTGAGGCAACAAGTTGACATCACTACCATAGCTGGCATGTGCAAACTTGAAATAACGTGGGCCAGAGTAGAGTAGTCAGGTCAAATGAGGGGGAGAGTAAAAAGTATATGCAGTATAAATACTTATATTAACACAAAAACTTTTTGTTTACCTGACAAAACATGAGTCAGTAACATAAATTATTTTAACAGTCATCTCCTGATGAGGATGAGACCTCACCAGGAGATGACAGTCTAAAAACAATACTATCGAGCATGTAGGATGTGTTCATTCACTTTTGATCACTAGACCAAGCCACTCTCTTATCGCTCCATTAACTATGAAATGATGAAACTAGTATGAAACTACTGCTTCAGATCGCTTAATTTAACATGAGACAGGAAGGAGAAGCTAGTTTGCTTCTGTCCAAAGGTAGGAAAATCCACCCTCAAGCACCTTGAAAGTTCACTGATTGACTTTCTGTATTCTCTTCATCATCATGAGCATGTTTAAGACTCCAAGAAGCAAATGAGCCTGGATGGGACAGTGTGTATTGGGACATTCAAAACTACCTAACGAGGCATTTTTATCCTGATTTAAAAAACCCTACTCTGCACATGTCCAAACCATCTCAGCCTTGCCTTTCTGACTTTGTTTCCCAACTGCTCAGCCTAAGCTGTCCCTCTGATGTATTCATTTGTAATCCTGTCCATCCTGGTCGTGTCTCACCATCTTCAATTTTGCCACCTCCAGCTCTGCCTCCTGTCTTTTTGTCAGTGCCACCATCTCCAAACCATATATCATTGCATGTCTCGCTGCCATCTTGTAAACCTTCCCCTTCACCGTTGCTGCTGTCCTTCTGTCACAAATCACCCCTGACACCAATCTCCACCCACTCCACCCTGCCTGCACTCTCTTCTTCACCTCTTTTGTGCACTGTCTGTTGGTTTAGATGGTTGACCCCAGGTCCACTCACCCACCTTCACTACTTTTACTCCTTGCACCTTCACCATTCCACCTGCCTCACTCTCATTCACACACATGTATTCTGTCTTGTGTCTACTGACTTTGATTCCTCATTTCTCCAGCGTGTACCTCCACCTCTCCTGGCTCTCCTCCACCTGCTCTCTACTCCCACCACAGATCACAATGTCATCTGCAAACATCATAGTCCACAAAGACTCCTAACTGACCTCATCTGTATTTAACAAACAAGCTACTGCATTCTAATTCATGAACTGATTTTGTTTTTTTTTACTTTGGTACATAGCAGGCCCTAATTAGTTTTCTATGTTTCCTGACTAAGCAAAGCTAACTGATAGCTGGCTAAAGCTTCACTTTAATCTGACAATGTCACATCAATATATTTATGTAAGTCTAATCAAGAATGTAAATAAGTGTGCTTCGCTTATTGTCAGTATAATGTTGCTAGTTGAAGTCAGGCTTGGAACTTTTGTGGCTTATCATTTCTAAGCTCTCCCTATCCTTGTTCTGTATTAAAGTTTGGACGTAAGGTAAAATGTCTCCAAATTGCTATTTTCAGATTATTAGAATAAAACATTGTGAGTTTATTTAGTGACATTTAGTGAGCGCAATTTACAGATATGTTTCTTAATGAAGTGCTGCCGCTGTGTGGCTGAATATAGGCAGTACAATGTAAGACCTTTCATCTCATTGAGTTTTATCACCTAAAACATCAACCTATAAGACAATAACTCTCCCTGCCAGTCAGCTCATGTGAGAAGAAACATCTAAAGGCAGGAAACCTTTATCCCTCCTGGACCGAGGCTTTTACTGGCTTAGTCACACTCTTCCTGTTTTTCTCCCACCACTAACCACGAATAAACAATACTAGGAAGGGGTTCGCTCATTGTCTAGACGGTGGTCTGTCAGCTGCGTCTGATCTAATTCATTGTGCAGCACAAAAGCACCCATGACAAGCAACCTGTCGGGCTGAGAGGTCAGTTAGACTGCTAGGCTTAGGTGCATCCTGGTGCATCCTGCTCTCTGCATTGCACTTTTCCAAAATTATCTGACCTATTGAGGATTATGTGAATGTCAGTATTTTTAAATTTAAAAGGCCTTTGCTGCAGCTCAGAAGTGGGAGTCTTCCCTAGAACACAAGGGGTAAACGTGTTCAATTTGTTGAAAAATAACAGTATTTTAAAATTATTTTCATCATGCAATGGCATATTTCCATCAATAGAGGGCAGAATGACACAGCTATCCAGCTTTGAGAGTTTTTTAAGGTCACTATCAACTGCAGCAAGCAGAGATTGTATTTCATGGCACAACCTGATAATTACTGATGAGGTAGAACTTTATAAAACACAGAATCCATTTATTCTTTTGCAGTTTGCCTGCTGAGGGACGGTGAACATGGGTAGAGAGAAAGAGCAGGGAATGACATACATTACACCCCCCTGCCACAAATCAAACTTTAGACCTTGCCGTTGACAACTGACAAAAGATCATAGTTGTGGTTTTGGCAGATGTAGTAACCTTGATCTTTCCTCCCATTTTACTTTAAGTGTGTCTCAGCACATAAAACAAGAAGCACTAAACATGCTCATATTTACATGTGGATGTACATGTGCATATGTAGATATTCGCTAACTGCATGTGTCAACACTAGAGACTTTGTAAAGTGTTACTCATTCAAAACAATGACTACGTGGATATAGTCTCTGATTTGACAGATTCTAGTGACACCTTACCGTCTTTGAAGCCTCTGTACCCCTTTGAGTAATTTGTAAGCTGACATTTGACATGGCTGGTTCACCATGCAGGCTGCAAATAAGTGAGTGTGTCTGTGTGTCAATGTGTAAATGAGGGCAAAAAAAGAGAGAGAGCCGGTGTCAAAGCAGGTATAGGGGCAGACTGTCTGGAGCCAGTTCCCGCATGCCCTCTGACTACCTATCACTGGTCAGACCAACCTCGTCTCCCCAAGCAGACAATGATGATAAGAGGAGCAAAAAAAGACAGAGCAAAAAAAAAAAAGGGGAGATGAGGATAAAAGGTGTGGGGGAAAAAAAGATAAGAGGTAAGCCAGGTAAGAAGGTGCAAAAGTGTGAGTCAGTGGACAGGGGTGGTAGAATGAGACAAAGGAGAGGGAGATGGGCTAAAAGCAGAGATGGCAGAGAATGAGGGAGAGAGAGAGAGAGAAAGAAAGCAGAAAGTATTGCCCTAAGGCATCATTTCTCTGTCTGCACTTGGTGTAGGGAGGCCAACAACAGTGTCATACACAGCTGAAGACATTCACTAGCGGCCAAGATGCACATCTGGGTTTCTCATAATGAAATGCAGTAGGCTGCAAAGTTTTCCTGTGCAAAATACAGTAGAGAGAGAGCAGTCACTGAATGTCAGTTGTAAAGATTTTTTAAACTCAGCACTAGAGCTTTAACTTTATGCACATGTGTATGCATTCAAATTGTATACAAAGACAACACTTATTTACATTTTTTGCATTTTTATATTGACAGAATTGCCATCTTATTATCTCCAAGTGGAAGCAGTGTCTCCTGTCCTGTGATTGACTGTGCCATTGCCTGCCCTAGGTTAGGAATAATTCATTTCATGGACTTACTATATGTCAGCTGCTCTCAAAATACACCACATATGCTCAAGCACACACATTTACACTCAAACATGCTGCCAAGCTGTTCAATCCTCTACGTGTGCTACATGCACTTCACTTCTTTTCAACATCCTTGCACAATACATAAGAGTTGAGCTCAGGTTACGCATTCAGGTTGGACATCTCGATTGCTCCCTCAGGCTGTTGGGAAGAGGTGGAAGGGAGAAAAAGCCAAAAAAAAAAGAGGAGATGATGGAAAGAAGGTCCACAATAACAGTCTGTTTCCTCGCATGTTGGGGCCTGCAGTCTAACCTACTGCACCTGTTGTGGAGGCTCACACTAGCTGGAGAGCTATATGTATAGTGGTGTTGGGTACAGACGAGGACGTGGTGGTGATCTAGTGTGGCACCTTTATCATGGCTGAAAGCCAGCTGGGAAGAGGCAAGTCCAGTACACAACTCAGTGGACTATCCATTCACACTCTGTGCACTTGATGACCCCTGTAGCCTCCTGTTAACCCTGTGTAAAGTCACATATATGTATACATGGGAATTTTGTGCCTTTTCCCCCACCTGCTCAGTTTCACTAGGTAATTGGGTAAGTGTGTAATAATGTTGGTCATGGCTATCTGCGACCAGACTGGGTTAAATGTGACCCCAGCAGCAGTGCAGTTTGTGAAATAAGTGAGGATCTGTTTATGATTTTGGGAGTGCTGTGGGGGAGGAAGGATGTAAGTGGAGCTGCGGTAGCAGTCACATTTAAGTTTGGTTCGAGCTGCAGGATTGTAATATGAATCACTCTCACATCCCCCATTTTATTGGTTTCTGTGTAATCACGCTTTGTTGGAGTATTTTTTTTTTAATTTTAACTGACCCAGCAGTATTTTATGTGCTACAGCTTGTTGTAATTGTTTTAAAAAACTAAAAATGAGAACATGTGACTTTATAGGACACAAGGTTTATTGATTGACAGTGCATACGCCTACTCATCTTTCTTCATAACCAACCCCAGTTGTCTGACACCATTGTTAAGCCCCTCTGGCCAGGAATATGATTCTTTCAAGTTTCCGTCGAGAACAGCCTGTCTTGCCAGTATTCCTCAGGGGGACTGCTGCTTTTACCACACCACACCACACCAGATTAGTGTTTCACTCTACCCATCATTTCAGACAAGAAGATGAGCAATCTCCTTTTGGTTGCATCACATATTGTGGTCTTGATGATATGTTTTCAGCACAGTCTTCCTAGTTCTTTCTGGAGAAACTCTGTATCCCTCACATCCATCATACAAGAAAAGAGATTACATGAGACAGCTCTCTATCTTGTCAATTCTCTACAACTTTCCTCTGATTGCCGTATTAGAGAAACTGTGCGACCACATCATCAAGAGCAGTCAGCGTAGCGTAGAGCTTATTATCCCTCATTGCCTTCGCCAGGAACAGGATATGAACTAAACAGGGCTAGGGGCTGTTCCAGGGCATGAATTCTCCAAGGGGTTCGCACTAGAGTGATTACGCGACTTTTTATACCAACTAACCAAAACAAAATTACCCAATTCCCTAAACTACACATTACATTTATATAATAGGTTGCAGTTGGATTTTAAGATGCTGAGTGAGGTAAGTTTGTGGGGTACATTTAAAGGAGTGTCCACTTGAAGTTTTTTGGTTACCTATTATCTAAGTATGGGTTTAAAAATAGCAGTTTTGTTGATATTTTCAGAGAATATGTAATGTTGTCAGACACAAGTCAGTGATGACTGACAGCTACTGAATATAAGTAGCTGAGATTCAGCACGAGCTGCCTGGAGAGCCTGCCACAACTCCGCTTATAAACATGTCTCCATACTGTTTCCTCAGTCTGACAGGGCTGTCACGGGGCATTATACTACAACCTCACTTTGCTTTTTCCCTCTGTTTCTTCTATTCTTTGCTTCTCTCATTTGCACCATATCAATCTCCCTTTGCCTTCAAGTCCCAGCATCTAGCATGTTGCTTTTTAATGAGTGCCTTCTCTTTTGGCCCATCCATTTACTTATAGTATACCTCTCATGTCCCTTTCAACTCTTTCTCTACCCAGCTCCCTCCTCCCTTCTCTGTTGTTGTCAGACAAGGCAGACTCTGTCTGAGCACGGCACTTGTGTGAATAAGTGCATGTCTATGTGTGTGTTTGTAACTGTTGATATCTGTGTGCCCAATCATGCTCTGTGTGTGTGTGTGAGTGTAAGAGAGAGAGAGAGAGAGCGCCTCGGGGCAGCCCTCCTTTGTCCTCCCAACCATCTCCCAGAGATGGATGTGTCTCCAGGGAATTGGCCCCAGAAGAAAAGCGCCTCCAGCTCGCTCATATTAAATTCTGCTGAGCAAATACAATCTACCAGCATGACCCCCCCACCACCACCACCACCACACACACACACACACACACACACACACATTTTTTTTTTTTTAAAGAAAGGAGCTCATTTAATGGGTGTGCTTGTGTGTGCTCCTGAGTGGGGGACAGAGAAGAAAAAAGTAAAAACAGAAAGACTCTTTGCATTTCAAAACTGTTTAATTTTGAGTTAGTCCTGCTTCTCTCATGGAAACCATTTATCATGCACCAAGCATTTATGTGTACATGGCTCTGATATCTTTCGAAAACATTTAAGTTCCTTTTGTTGACGCATTTGGACACTATTATTTTTTAGTCTTTTCTGTCACTGGCCTTGGCATGCTGTTGGCCTCCTTGTCCTGTTTGAAGCCCACTGGCTGGTACAGGCTCATAAAAATGTGTGCTGTCCCTAACTTACTCATCCTCGCAGGACAATAATGGCCCAAGGGAGACGGTTCTTATTCTCTTTCCTAATGCATCCACTTGCCTCTCCCTGATTTTCCTCTCTCCTCTCCTCCCCCAGCTTTAAGACTCAGCACCTGTGGGCCCCTCCCCCCCACCAAACTTTTTCACTCCCCCTTCCTTTGGCAGGATGCCTGATGCACTGACACAATCAGCTCACGGCTCTTTGCGTGAGAGGGAGTGCCTTTCTCTCCGCGCCTCAGTGATTTGTGTTTGAGAAGATGCACATGCATTTGTGTTCTCCGTGCAGGAAAGTCAGATAAAGAGTTGAAGTTTTAGTGGAATAACATCTAAGTTTGTGAACTCAGGGTGATTCAACTCTCCTTGCACTCACCTCTTACCCTCCTCATATACTCCTCCACTCTGCTATGCTTCTCTCTGCTTCACATCTTCTCTTGCTACTGTCCTCACTCCAACTCCTTATTTGTTGTCACACAGACTGACTGTGCAATTCATTTTGATGCGATTTTACTAGTAAAGGGAGATTTTAATAGCCTTGCACCTGCTCTCTCATAAATGGCACTATAAAACAGCTGGGGATGTAAAACTTTATTTCCACATCCCCATGACCACAGATTGCAAAGCTGTCCTACCCCATGCATCTCTGCTCCCCTAATTCTTTGTCACTCCTCTGCCTGATTGAAACCTTGCGCCAATGCACAGGCTTGGAAAAACACTCTGCCATCTCCTCCAGGCACCAATGGCTGCATGGCACTGCCCCAAACACATGGTTTTAATACTCCTTCTTCACTCACTCTTGCTTTTGATCCGCTTGTTTTGCATTTCTGTTTCAGTGCACATGTGTACCTTCACACGCAGTAACCCCATATCACGGCATTTATTAACAGAAACATAACTTTTAGACCATCTTGTCAGAGAAATTTGATGTATTCCCACTCCACATGCATTGGCTCCTTGTGGCATGTGGCATTGATTGCACTATTTTGATCCCAACATCAACCAAAGTTAGGCAGTAATGTATCATTCATGGCCTCAGGCTCATCTACTGTTTCCACTGCACATCTTCCCTTTGGCAATAGGAAATATGCATGGTTTTCATTATCAAAAAATATTGCCAAAGAGCAATAATTCTTGTAGGTTTCTGTAGAACTGACCAGTGTACTGCATGGAATAACAGCCTATGTTTTCTTGCAGGATCTTAGTTTGCAGTGATGCAGAGAGGCAATCAGCAGAGTCACTATTTGAATCACTCAAATCAAACTTTGATTTTTTAAAATTCTTTTTCCACTTGTATGCGATTCTTTGCTAACTGAAAGAGAGATAAGATTAAAAAAAAACTAAATTTTGATTATCTTTGCTTCGTAAATATAGCAGTGCTGCAACTGGCAGTAGAATGTGTTTATGGGAGCTGATGGGGAAAGTATTTTGTTAGTTGGTGTGTTTGTGTGATCAGCCCTTCAGAAGCTGTGTAATCTTCAAACAACCAACCGTGACCAAAAGTAGCGGCTAATCCCCATCATGTGACCATAGAGCAATTTGAGTGTAACATGAATGGATGAAGACCGGTAATTAAAGTAGCGGATCCTCTCCATCAAAAGAAGCCAGGATGAGATGGCTGCGCTTGAGTCATGCTGGCTGCTTTAATCTAACTCTCTAATTAGGCAGAAGAAGAGCAAACGAAGAAAGAAAAAACAAAACAGAATGCTTTGTTTTCCAAAAATGACTCAAACATGGAGATCTATCTTCATCTGGTTGCAATAAATGCACATTGTAGTAGATCGTGTCTGACATGAACAACAATTACACAGTGTGTTTAGCTCTCTAGCTGAGGAAAGTTTTCACACAAAGACTCAGCAGGCTCTGCCAAATACTGTCAGCTGGCTAGTTTCCAATGAAAAATTCTGTGAGCCAGATACGCTCATGCAGCACAGCACATAGCATCCAATGCACTCTTATAATACATCACCTGGATGCTGGGCAGTGGCCAGCAAAAGCCCCCCTCTGGGACAAGGGATTAAGAGTTTAAAACACTCCTCTATTTCCAAAAAGTCCTAATGGAACTGTGATTATTGGCTGGTACAAAAGGTCCTCAAATCTCTGTATGTCTGTATGTGTACTGGGGTGCACATGTGAATATAAGTGAAAACCTGTATGTGCAAATTTGATGGTGAAAGCACATGTGTGTGTGACTCTGTTTCCTTATGCATCTGCAACCTTAACTAGAAAGGTCAAAAATTAAAAATGGCACCAGAAAAACCAAAACGCGGTCCCCATGAGAGAACAAAAATGTGAAAACAGCAGAAAAAGACAAGTGAAGAGATTTATTTTCAAAGTCAGAGTACTAACTTTGTTCTGGCTATGTAATCTCCCTGCACCTAATGCCTATAATAGTAGTAAATGTTCTTTTGCAGACATTTTGGAAATGAGTTTGCAATTATTTCCAGTATTTGGATGAAAACACAACTCTCAACAATCAGTTTCTGTAAAACTGTATAATTTGCATCATTAAATATTAAAATACATTCTTACAAAACCTGCGACCAGTATGATCTTAACATTCATAAGCTCATTTGCACTGGTGGTCAGATGCTTGTAAACATGGTAGCAAAAAAATCCTCAGGTATAGTAAGGCTGTCTCAGCTGCATTTTGCTCATTTTGTCTTTGAAGTCCTTGTGGTCTGCTGTTGTAAAATTTCTTTGTATAATATGAGCGAACAATCACATTAATGTAACTTAAGAGTCTGGTCACAAATATATGTCCAGAAACCTTTGATGCACTACACAGACAAAAGCATTAGCCCACCTACACACTACAGCTACAGGAGCTTTTATGACATCCCAGTAATATCAAGCTGGTCCTCCCTTTGCATCCATAACAGGTTCCACTCTTCTGGGAAGGTTTTTTTGTCTTTATAGTGTGTTAGCCCTCTGTACTGGTCACCGTTCAACACCAGGCTAACACAGCAATACAGACAACCATTTATTAGACATCACACCTACAGCCTATTTGGAATCACCAGTTAACCTGACATACCTAACATCTTTGCACTGTGGGAGAAGGACAGAGTAGCCACACAGGCCAGGGGAGTATGCAATCAACATGTGCAGAACAGCCTCAGCTGGTTGCTGTGAGGCAACAGTGTTGCACCCAAGGTCTTGAAAAATAATGTCAAACATAACTTTAAATGATCATTTACCTGCTGTATATTCAGTAGTCTAACTTCTCTGCGAGCTCAACCCTCACAAAACATGTGACTTCTGTCACATGATGACAGGATGAACCTACTCTAAGAAGCCTGGTAAAAATCTTGCACACTGTCATTATTTAATGCCTGACTTTCTACTCTCTCCCTCTCTCTCTCTCTCTCTGTGTATGTGTGTGTGTGTGCACGCATAGAGTTTTAACTGCTGGTGCCAACTGTGAACAGTACTCACTCATTAGCACTATTTTCATGTGACCAAGTCGAACTGCACGTACACACACACACACACACACACACACACACACACACACACACACAAACACAAACACACTTTCAAACAGTTGCATACAAAATCACACGTGCACACACACACACCACATGACCAGATGAAGAGGAACCATTGTTAGGCATCACAGGACCTCTTAACACAGACACACACAATTCTCCTTCTGCACAGCCTTTCGCGAAACCACCAAAGTCACTCTTGTTTTAATATTCTGTGGGTTACATGCTTCCACATGCTTCCACTGACTGTAAACACACAATCCCTCTGTGTTCGTGTTGCCAGCTATAGCTTCTGTGTGCATGTGTGTTTCTGCCATAACAGAAATCAGCATTTTGTGACACGAATGCATGCAGACATTTGAAATGCACAGACGAACCCCCTCTGTTCACTTCATGGCTTGCACGTTTCAGCATGATAGAGCTGTCAGATTGCAGCAGGCAGAGACATTGGCAGGCCATTAACCCACTGAGCTTAAAGCGGGTGAGGTCAAAAAACTGACCCCCAGGTCTGAGGTCTTGAGGGGACATGGACTGCAAAATTCAAGAGTTCATGGGGGTGGAGGCATTTGACCAGATTTTAAACTCTGTTCTCTATTCTGCACAAGCCAGTCACAAGACAAACATGTTCAGCTATGATTTATGAGCTAAGGGCTTTATGACATTTCTTTTTTGTTCTACTACACATAATGTGACACTTGGCAAGCTTTTGATCTGGCAGGACATTTATAACTCCAGCCTTTCTGTATGTAAACTGAAAACTACCACAAGGATGACAAAGTTTTTATGTTTTTATGGGGATGATTTTATATGTTGCTAGTTGTTGTTGCTTGTAGGTACTGTCTCTGTATATGTTGACTGTCCATCCTTCCATCCCCAATTTTAAAACTACTATAGTAAACTTCTTAAATGAAAGAAAGTCTAAAGGCTTTGTAAATTAATTTATTCTGCACTGTGTGCAGAATAAATAAAGTTTAATTATCATTAATAATAATAATGAAATGATTTACTTATAATATCTTGTATATTTGATGCATCATGTTGACAATAATGCTGGACTTTTACTGATTTTTACTGTCATTAGCTGGGCATCTCCACGCATTTTTAGTTGGCTGTTTGTAATATAGTATATTACAGCATGCAGTAAGTTACAGTAAATGCCTGTGCATTAACTAAATAACAATCAAGAAACTCATGGCCATACCGCCAATGAATTGTAACACCTCTGTGCAGTCAGTCGTGCATTTCCACGCAAACTCTAGAAATCAGTTTGGTCACGATAACTGCACAACTGCTTCTTACTGAAACTCCAGCAGCTGTTGTCTTTTTCATACAGAGTGAATGCAAACACACACAGCTGTGAGACTCGTGTGTAAAACCACAGATACTCGAGGGAAATGCACCTGTGACAGAGTAAGATTATCACCCCCCCTGTCTGAGTGTCTAAGCCTGACCTGAGAACCACATCCCCTCACCAGGCACATACATACACCCAAAACCAATACATCACCCTGTCTGCCCCATTCCATGTGCCTTAAGCACGTCGCAGTTGTTTCATGAAGACAAAGAGAGAAAACAAATTAAAAGCTGCTAATTCTAACTAAATATTCTAGTTTAACAAATATGCAGAAGATTACAGTACCACCTATTACAGTTGACAATCTTTGGGGACGGCATTGCTGTTCCTGTTTTCACTGAGGTGCACAGCCATGTGTCACAATATCGCCTCATTCCCTGTGAAAACAAACAAGTGCCACACTGTCACTTCCCCTCTTGAACCATGAGCCCCTGCTGGCATCCTGTGTCAGAGTGATAAGCAATCCCCTGATACCTCTCAGGCCCTCTCCGAACAAAAGAACCACAGGAAGAGGTCAGGTTCTTGCCCCATAAGCCTGCCAAGAAATTATGGTGTTCCATATGTTTCAGGTTGAGACTGAATCAAAACAAATCCCCTGACTGCACAATCCTATCATACACAATTAGGAGAAATACAACTCACTTATGGATGGACTGGTGTTTTTTGGGCTTAGGTAATAATGATATACATGCCCTCTGTCAAAAATTGTAAGCTTGATAATCATTCATCAGTACTCTCAAAGGCCTGCTAATTACATTGTTTGTTGTGAAATGGCACACAAGCTTAGCTTGTGAGGCAGTGGATTCTTGTGAGATCACAATCAGGAAGGAAGGAAATAATCTACTGAGGGTTTTTTAATCCAGTTTCAAGGTACACTACATGGACAAAAGTATTTGGCCACACCTCTTAATCACCAAATTCAGGTGTTTCATTCAGTACCATTACCACATGTGTATAAAATGAAGCATACAGCCATGCAGTCTACCTTTACAAACATTTGTGAGAGAATGGGAAAGAGTTCACTGAATTTGAACGAGTACTCCAATAGAATAGAATGAAGTCAGTTTGTGAAATTTCTTCCCACTTGAATATTCCATGCTCAATTGTAAGTGGTATTACTGCAAAGTTATTAGGAACCATAGCAACTCAGCCACAAAGTGGCAGACCACATGAAGTTACAGAGTGGGGTCGCTGAGGTTTGCAATGCATACTGTGTAAAAATCACCCACTGACCAACTCAGTCATTGTAGAGTTCCAAATCTCTTCAGGCATCAACATCAGCTGCATGCAAGCCTTACATCACCAAATAGAACTACATGTCAATGGACTCTGACGGAGTGGAAATGTGTTCTGTGGAGTGACGAATCACTCTTCTCTTTGTGGCAGTCTGCCGGATGAGTCTGTGTTTGACGAATGCTACAACAGTGTTACCTGCCTGACTGCACTGTGCCAACTGTAAAGTTTTGTGCAGGAGGAACAGTGGCATGGGTTTGTTTTTCTGGGGTTGGCCTGGGCCCTTTAGTTTCAGTGAAGGGAAAAACTAAGCTTTCAACTTAACAAGATATTTTCAACAATTCTATACTTCAAACTTTGAGGGAACGGTTTGAAGAAGGCTCTTTTCTGTTCCAGCATGACAGTGCACCTATGCACAAATCAAGGTATTATAGACTTTTCATGGCATGGTTGGATGAGTTTGGTGTGGAAGAACTTGACTGGCCTGCACAGAGCCCTAACCTCAACCCCACTGAACACCTTTGGGTTGAACTACAAGGAGATTGCAACATCATCCAACATCAGTGTCTGACCTCACAAACAGATGAATGAGCAAAAATTCCTACAGACAGTCCAAAATCTTGCAGAAAGACTTCCCAGAAAGGCGAAAGTTGTTATAGCTGCAAAAAGGGGACCAACTTCATATTTATGCCTACAGATTTAGAATGAGATGTCATGAAAGCTTCTGTAGGTGGAACGTGTAGGTGGCCCAATACCTCTGTCCATATAGTGTATGTGGTTGCTGCAAAACTTTTGGTTCAGACTAACCTATGAAATACTACTGGCCAAAAAGGCTGTAACTATGGGCTTCATTAAGATGTGACAAGAGAGATGGTTCATCCAAAGACCACCCAAGTAATTTTTGAAAGTTAATATTTTTAACACCAACAACCTTCTAACTGTATAGCTAGCTACAGGAATTGTTTGCATTCAAAGTTCCACAGCCTTTCCACCTTACAGTTCACTGATCTGGTTGAGTGAAGTGTGGAAAAAAGATTTTTTAACAACTGACATCTGTTCTCCCACCCCCCAGGACTTTACCCTTTTCCAAACAGTTTCCACGGAAGACTCTGTGTCACAAGCTATATTCTCATACAGTTTTTCCTGCATTTTATGGCATTTAATTCATTATTTTAATTGGTCTCAAAATCTGCACACATGTACCTTCGACTGCTTCCTTGTATTCTCCCCAAGGGGTCGCCACAGCAGATTAATCCACATTGGTAATTTGACTGAGGTTTTACGCCAGATTCCCACAGGTGCATGAATGTGATACAAGTACACAGAACATTTGAGACTGGAAAAGCATCCTCCTCTCTTTGTGTACAGGTCTGGGACAACTACTTGCTTGACCTATCCTGCACTCTCACAACTCCTCAACTCTCACTCTCATCAAGATGACTTTTGCTATTTTGGAAGAGGAGACAGTGGCTCTTCCCTTTTGCTTGGTTGAATGCACAGTATTATTTGGGTTTTTGGAGCTACTAACAGATTAACCACACAGACAGAGTTTTATTTTCATTATTATCGTCACTGTCATTCAGCAATTGAAACATACTAGGTGAGACAGGGGTGCTAAAAGTAAATCAAAAGAGCTGATACATCATTGTCCCTGCCTCTAAAGTTAAGTGTTGTGGGTCGAGTTCACAGTCATCACAGCCCCATTCTTGTGTGATGGCATTTATGCTCGCAGAGCAGAAAATCCCCCTCACGAAGTTACTTTTGAGCTTGCGGGTGCTGTTCTTTTTCATATGTGCATGGGTTTTGAGACTTATTAAACACCGCAGCACTTGAAATCAAAGGCAGCTGTCTCACCTCTGAGAAAGCAATTGTCCATGACTACTATTAGTCTGATATATTCTGCTTTATGGTTTTACAAAGAGGCTATTTAGCCTCCTCTGTGGAAAGTCGGAGGGGACGTGCCTAATGCTTGCCAGGGTCAACCAAAGCCAGGTTGTTATGCACTTAACTCATATGAGGCCTGACTGGGATCCAGTGGTAAAAGAAAAACTTGGGTCTCAGAATATAACATTGCTAACTGTGGTGGTGACAGTGTGGTCATGTCATGAAAGGTTTCCTTTTCTTCAAAACAATCATATCATCTGCTTTGGTTACATGTATTTATTTTACCTTGCTGCAAAAAGAAATAAATCCAACCAGAAAAGATGGTTAAACAGTCAATGCTGCTATATAAATGCCAGTCCACTGCTTTTATCATGTAGTATATGCCACTTGTAGAGTAGTGATGAGAGATGTAGTGGTGAAACCAAGTGATTGGATTGGTGCTACATTCGAAAAGCAATCTTCCCCTTTAGCCAAACAACAGCCTGTTAAACATTAATCCGACCCGGTGCAAGGAAAAACACCCCCAGCTGGGTCTGCATTCTGTAACTATTCCCTCCCCATTCAGGACTGATACTGTATCATAAATCACCCCGGTGAACCAAGAGCTGATTAATAAAACTCAGAGCAAATGGAGGGCAATACAAAACAGCTGTTTGTGCCTGCCTGAACCCATCCTTGATGGCTTATGAATCCTGAGGAGCCAGTTTCTGTTTTTGGTTTGGGTATAAAGTCTTAAATTAAGCCCTTTCCAAAGTACCAGTGCCAATAGAAATAAGACAGATGTTGGATATTGAGTACCCTGGCAGATCAGCTGAGTGATGGTCCAAACATAAGCTCTGTGGACAAAAACAACTGTACATGTCAAAAGAGTGGAAAGGAAAGGAGTGCAGCGTTTTTAACTAACTGGCTACCTCATGATTACCAGAGGCAGGTCATTATATTGAAACCAGAACATTCAGGGCTGTGAGATCCAGTCTCACATTTTAAGTTCAGCAATAAATCTGCAGTGTTCAGTGGAGTTTCACTGACTCTTTCAAAAAGTCTAGTAACATGATTCAAAATCAAATTTTATCCTTAACTTTAAAGGGATCAGTTGATGATCTTCACCATTCCATTTTTTCAGAGGCTAAACAGTTGCCTGTTCGCAAAGCCAGCAGGCATTATCATTCACTGGAGTTGTTTATGATTGCTTTCAAGATTCACACATGTGAAAATGAACGTTTCCACATGACTATATTTTGTTGTGTGAGAAAATAAGTACACCTTTACTGTTATAAAAGCAATTGTTTTGCAGTTTCCTGCTCTGGAGAATTCAGGTGTGTGTTAACACAATGCCAAGGCAGAAAGACATCAGCAGTCACCTTAGAGAGCACTTGTTGCTGCCCATTAATCTGGGAAGTGTTATAAGGTCAGACCTTGCAACGCTCAGATAAATCCAAAGTACACCTTAAACTCTACAGGCATCAGTTAGCATGTTAAAGTTCATGACAGTACAATTAGAAAGAAAAAGACTGAACAAGTATGGTTTATTTGGAAGGGGTGCCAGGAAAAGGCATCTTCTTTCTAAAAAGAATATGGCAGCACAGCTTAGATTTGCAAAGTTGCATCTAAACAAACCACCAGACTTCTGGACAAATTACATCATAGTGGAGATATATGGCCATGATGCACAGCACAACTTTTGGGGAAAACCAAACACAGCACATCAGCACAAACACCTCATACCACCTGTCAAGCACGGTGATGGAAGGGTGATAACTTGCCTTGTTTTGCAACCACAGGACCTGGATACCTTATAGTTGTTGAATCAACAATGAACTACTGTCTAAACCAAAGTGTTGTACAGTCAAATGTGGGGCCATCTGTCCAACAGCCAAAGCTTCACAGAAACCAGTTCATGCAACAATACAATGATCATAAGCACAACAGCAAATGTACAACAGAATGGATGAAAAAGAAAAGAACCAAGGTGTTGGAATGGCCCAGTCAAATTCCAGATTTCAAAACAATTAAAATGCTGTGACAGGACCTTAAGAGAACTGTGCAAAGCTCAATGAAGCAACATTGTAAAGAACAGTAGGTCAAAAATTCCTCCACAGCGATGTGAGAGACTGATAAAATCACAGAAAACTATTACTCAAATTATTGCTGCTAAAGGTGGTTCTAAAAGCTACAATATTAAATGATGGGGCGTGCTGAGTTTTTCATAGGACTGTAAAAGTCCTGCAAAAACTTAACTTTTCACGTGACTGTGAGTCCAATATTCATTTTGTTTTTAGCTCTTTTTTATTCTCCAAATTCTATGGGTTTTATTAACCAGAGACCCCTTCATGACAAGCATATGGAGATGAATTCTTACACATATAATGTCTTTCACACATTTGGAACCATTTAATGCAAAGAGCCTAGGTGAAAAATAATATGGCTAGTTGTATTTAATAGAGCAAACATACTGTCCACAAGAAGTCTGTTTTTGTGCTGATGGACTGATGATTATAGGAATACAAGTTACGTATCTCTTCTATTTTTCTGTTTACTGTTATAATTCTCTCTTTGTATCAGCATCTGTCTACTTTTTATGAGGCAATATAATATTACTTCTGACTTGTGAAAATGTTGGTAACTTTTAAAGTCTGGATGAATCACAGACAAAAGAGAAGAGAAGAGATGAAAGGCTAAATTGCATTGGAGATCCCTCTTTAGAACATCAAACAGAGTGTTTCTCCCGCCAGTCAGCAGGGCTCCGGGGGGACGTAGTTGTAATTTCCTGGCAAAGAGGGGCTGGACATGTGGGCACTACTCCACCGACATCAAAGACACTAGAGCTCAAGAACACCGACTACACTTTCTGTGTCTGTCTGTGACATCTTTCTCGTCTTATCTGTCTCATTTTGTCCCTCTTTCTCATATTCTTGTTCACCCTCTTTTTCTCTTGCTGACATTTACAGGTAAATTGCAGGATTTGAAACTTTTTATGCCACTTACAACAGCCTTTGGAAGCAAAGAAAATATGTGAAACTGAAAAAAGCAAAGTGAGATAAACTGGAAACAGTTTCAGCATAGTGAAAGTATAGGTACAGGTTTCTTTTGTTGGGTCAAGGTTTCTTTCACCATCTCAGTTTCTTTTAACTCATACCATGTCTTTTGCATCTTGTGTTTTCTTTTCATTGTAAACCGTGTAGGGCCTTTTACTTATTTAACTGATATATTTTTGTTTGGAGTAAAGGGTTGAAGACAACTTTGACCTGAATGTGAGTCCCTCCATCAATCAAGATAACAAAATGTGTTCCTATAGCAACAAGCAGTATATAGGCCATATCTGTGCTGGACTTGTCAACATACAGTATTTGGTTAAGAGTCATGGGCAATCACTTTAAAGTGGATAGCTAATCACTGTCATCATTAAACAAATTAGCTCTGACTATAAATTTGCGGCACATACATCTGTTTATTGCTAGAAGCAGTGATGTCACACTGTCACCCACACTGGCTAAGTGGTTTTTAGTATGGAAGCTTGTTATGTGTTCAGTTTATCTTAGTCAAACAGTTCTGTAACAATATAGCAGCTACTGCAAGTGTAAAGCTATATATCGGAAGAACTTTGAAAGTTATTGCAGTTTTATTTGATGATATGTGGCTTTACAAGCTTGTCTGTTTAAGAAGCTAACCTTATATGTAACACATTTTGTTTTTAAAACTTCAAGTACAATTATCTCCCATGGATGGTCGGGGGGTCTGAGGCCTTTTTTGTCCAGGAACATATATAAACCTCTCTTCCAGAAAAGTTGGGATATCTTCCAAAATGCAATAAAAAACTGTGATATGTCAACTCATGTCAACCTTCATTTAACTGACCAAGTTATAAAGAAAAGATTTTTAATAGTTTTACTCACCAACTTAATTGTATTTTGTAAATATACACAACTTGCAGATTTGATGGCTTCTTCTTCTTCTTCTTCTTTCGGCTGCTCCCGTTAGGGGTCGCCACAGCGGATCATCTGCCTCCATCTCACCCTATCCCTTGCATC